>VWYK01009588.1:0-30878 GCA_013399775.1 Semnornis frantzii | reverse complement strand
AGGTCCTGCATGTTCGTTTCTTTCAAGGCATTTCCTTTCATGGAAGAAAACTGTGGTGATCTTAACTGGCCAGATGAGCTCAAAATTCAACAGTATGTACACCTGATGGAGTACACACAAACAAATACAAAACCCACAATGCCCTGACGTCACTGAAAGACATACCATTTTACACAAAGACACCTTTCTCCTGCTGCAAGCAGAGAGAATTTTCAGCTGTTTGTGCTGAACATTTTCCTACCAGCACCACAGCAACTGCATGTGAATTTTCCAGTCATTTTACATCTGTTCACACCATCAATGACACAGAACCACTGATGACCTCTCTAATGTTTTGTTTTATATTTATCAGATGAGAAGAGCCGTCACAAACTGCATCCTGCTAAAATGTCACACACCTACTTGCTAGCTCCAGGAGGACCTCCTCTATAAACATGGCCCTGACACAACCTTGCAGGCATTTCATACAACCACCGTGTGATGCTATGAATTGTCATGCCAGTGGCTCTGTTGTACTGCACTTGGAGTTACTCTTTTAAACAAATCCAGCAACATACACATGGCCAGCTCTAGAATCCTTCCAAGACTTTAGGCAACATTTACCCTCCTTCCATAAATATGACAAAAGTTTTCAGCCACTGAAAGAATGCTGGTAGACACAAAGCCCCTATTCAGACTTGAGGGATAGAGAGTTGGTTAGTAGGAAGTGGACACAGAAGTAATTCTCTTCATATAAAAAGTATACAGACAAATTAATTATTTTTAAAGCCTTTCACAGATTCATAGATCCATAAAATGGTTTGGGTTTGAAGGGATCTTGAAGATCATCTAGTTCCAGCTGCCCTGCCAGGGACACCTTCCACTAGACCAGGTTGCCTATGGCCTTGTCCAACCTGGCCTTGAACACCTCCAGGGAGGGGGCATATAAGACCAACCTGAATAAGCTATTCCAGTGTCTCACGACTCTTACTGTAAAGACTTTCTTCCTAATATCTAGTCTAAATCTACCTTCTTTGAGTTTTAATCCATTCCCTCTCATCCTCTCACAAGCCCTTGTGAAAAAAAATGCCTTTATGGCTTTCTTGAAAGACAGCTAAATACCTTTTTCCGAGGTCTACTACCAACACATGAGTACATCAACAATATATTCCTTTGTTTCTCAGTAACACAAGGCACACACAAACAAATCCAGTATCTGAAGGGGGCCTACAGGAAGGCTGGGGAAGGACTATTTACAAGATCTTGCAACGACAGGACTAGAGGCAATGAGTTTGAACTGGAAGAGGGAAGATTTAGACTAGATGTCAGGATGAAGTTCTTTACAGTGAGGGTGGTGAGGCACTGGAACAGGTTGCCCAGGGAGGTTGTGGATGCTCCCTCCCTGGAGGGGTTCAAGGCCAGGTTGGACGAGGCCTTGAGTGACCTGTGCTAGTGGGAGGTGTCCCTGCCTATGGCAGGGGGTTGGAACTAGATGATCCTTGAGGTCCCTTCCAACCTTGCCATTCTGTGATTATATGATTCTATGAAATATATAGTCACTACCCTTTTTGTGAAGAACACTAAGACACAGTGACTATCCTTCCTTTAGGGACAGAAAGGCTTCAGTACACAATACGAGCATGGTAATCAGCAGCTGGAGTCGTATTAAGAGACAGGAGTCCCTGACTGTTTGTGTGCCTAGAAATGATGCTGTCTTTCAGGCCACTGATCTGGCCCTCCTTACAGATAAAGATCATAAAGAAATCTATCAGATCAATCATCAAAACTGTTGGAGATAAAGAAAAAAACCACCCTGACAGTTCTGATTTTTTTTCCCATTTTTTTTTTCCAAAATCAGATCTCTCTATGTAAATTGTCAACTTAAATGAAATGTTTGATGGTTCAACGTTCAAGGATTTCATTGCTATAATCTCAGAACATTTTGTTTAGATCCATTTTTTTTTTATTTTTATGTCAAATTAATATTTCACTTAATCTATTTTTACTGGATGTACGTGGATTATTATTTACTTACTACTTTAATGTAATAAAAAGTCAGTGAAGAAAACAAACCAAAAGAAAACAGCGAGAGTATAAAGATGAAGAAAAACTAAAAACCCAATTGTCCCTAAAGAAAAAGGTTTCACAAAATCAGTTTTGACCTATTACAAAAGATCTAGAGATGACAGTGTCCTCCGCATTGTGCAAAGTACAGAACAAGGATTTTGACTATAATGTGACAGAGCTATTTTGCCTGTTTACCTGGATGCCAAATTATGTGTATTGTGTTCTAAACATCAAACGGTTGTCCTGCAGCTCTGGGATAGAAAATGATTTCACCGTATGATTTTGAGACAGAGAAATTTCACTATTATGAGAAAACTGAGCTCTAAATTCAGAATTCATCTCTCAGTTGATCTACACAGGCTCAAAATTCTAGCATCCACAGAATAACTGTCCCAGAAGTCTTCTGACCATTGCATAATCTGTACCGGGCCAACTGGGGAAGGAAATAAAGCTTTAAAAAGAAAGAAAAATACAACTCAGCTATACCTTAGAAATAAAGGGAATTTGTTAAGAGAATTTGCTTCTGGACATCATAGCTTCTGGCATTTCATGGTATCACAGACCTGTGTGGTATCCTGATTCTCTGGCATACAAGACACCGTGTAATTTACGTGTTAAGGTAGATTTTTCAAAAGCAGGTGACAGACCAAACACTCATCCATGGTTCAGTATGTCACTGGATTCAGTAATTTTTCTGTTGGCTTTAGGTCCTTATACCATATCCATCACTACAGTATCTCAGCAGCTGGTGATGCTCATCAGACACAAAATCAATGAACAGCAAATAAAACATAAAACAGTGGCCAAGACTGGGTTCTTAAAGTCACACTTTGGCAGAGGAAAAAATAATATTATCCTCCACACTGAAAGACTTGAAACGGTCAGGTAAAATCCAATGGACATAGAATGGCTTAGGTTGGAAGGGGTCTTAGAAATCATCTACTCCAACCTCCCTGGCATGGGCAGGGACACCTCTCAACCAGACTTGGCTGCTCGATACCTCATTCAGCCTGGTCCTGAACACCTCCAGGGAAGAGGCATCCAGAACCTCTCTGGGAAACCTACTCCGGAGTCTCATACTGAAGAATTTCTTCTTAAGATCCAGTCTAACCCTACCATCCCTAAGCTTAGAACCATTACCCCTCATTCTATCGCTAGACACTCTCATGAAAAGTCCCTCTCCATCCTTCCTGTAGGTTTCCTTCAGGTATTGGAAGACAGCTATAAGGTCCCCTGGGAGTCTTCTTTTCTGTAGGCTGAACAACCCCAGCTCCTTCAGACTATCCTCATAGCAGACGTCCTCCAACCCTTGGGTCATCTTTGTAGCCCTCCTCTGGACTCGTTTCAACCGTTCTATGCCCTTGTTATGATGGGGACACCAGAACTGGATACAGTGCTTGAGGTTGGGTCTCACAACAGCAGAGTAAAAGTGAAGAATCATCTTTCTTGACCTGCCAGCCACACTCCTCTTGATGAGGTCCAGGACATGGTTTCTGGCCTGCCTGAGTGCACTGCTAGATCACATTGAGCTCCTCATCAATCAAGTGCCCCAAGTCTTTTTCTTCAAGGCTACTCTCAATTGACTCTGCACCCAACCTGTATTTGTGCCTGGGACTGGCCCAACCCAGATACAGGACCTTGTGTCTTGCATGAACCTCCACGGATGGTGAACCTTCATAAGTAACTTGTGAATGTACACATCCATAACTACGAATCTAAGCCAAAGTACTGGGTTCAGAATCAGTAAAATTCCTTGACTTCAGAAACTAATGGTGGTGGTTCTGGCTGTCACAACAGCCTTTTCTAGACTTCAGACCTAGGAAACTGCATTTTCAAAGAAGTAATATGGACTTCAACCAAAATCATCCAGCATGTTTGCATTAATCTACAAACAAGTCCTAGACACATCAGCAGCAGAACACGCACCCCAAGTACTTCTGCACATCAAGACAGTGGATGAAGTACATGAACTTTCAGGATCCCTCTAAACTATTTTCTCTGTCAGTTTATGAAACCTGCACAAACTAGCAGTGAGGGATCTTCCATATGGCTTGCCTGACAAGACCAACATGGACCAAGCTGATGGAAAGTGACATCATCCACAGGAAAATATTCTATAGAAAATAGCCTTTTTCCAAACACATATTAATAAATAAAAGCTGGCACAAGTTTCTCACTCTCCCTCAGCTTTGCACATAAGGAGCACTGGGGTTATTACCAGCTTATCAAAAATTCCATTAAGACTGACAGACCAAAAAGAGAAGTGCCATTTGCACAAGTTCTCTCCGAGCTTCAGCAGCCCTATCTGTCAGTGTCATGGCTGGTCTAGGATTCCGTAGTGAGCAAAAATGAAGTCAGAACCCCTTTAATATATAATTAGCAATAAGAGGAGTGTGAGGGCATTTGAATAATACATCTCATGGTCAGACTGAGCAGTAGGAGCCAAAAGAGAAAGAGCATAAGAAAGAAAGGAGGCAAAGATCAGAGAAAAATGAGAGTTGCATACCTATGTGAAGGAAGAAGTCCGGTTACAAGATGATAAACACTGAAAATAGTGCTTTGCATTTATAGAATGCTTTGCTTTCAAAGACTTCTGAAACAGAGCGCAAAGGCTAGGCAGAATGATTGCTCCCTTACTACAGTGGAGGAAACAGAAAACCACAAGGACAACATGATGTTTCCAAGGGCACTTCAGAGCGTCAATGTTGTAACTGCAGCCCATTCTCTAATGGTTGGAGCAACTGGCCTCTCCCATCCTATCCCTGATAGAAAGCATCCAGTGACAAGGAGATGAGGAGATGTGCTGAGTTTCCACATAAACCAGAATAGAAATGGGTGTTTGGTGTTTATGACATGTTTACTGGTGCCAGGTTAGCCTAAGGTTACACCAGTGAATGGTGTATTCACAATGCCTGAGAAACTTAGAGAGAAATGTGACCACAGAAATAATTTACTGCTGGTACTGACTTATGAATATCTGTTTCCACCACCTGAAAATACAGGTGTGTTTTTCTCTTACATTTTGGTTTATATTTCTTGTTAGAATTGTTGTATTGCCTTTTTAAATTTTTTTTTTTTCCACATTGGTACCTAGGACTGCAGATCAGGGTTTGTTTAGAGACATCGGATTAATATCTACACCATCTGCAAATAACAGCTTAGCTATAACCTCTCAATGGCATAGATATAACCTCTCCTTTCTCAGAAGACCAACTCTTCTGACCTTGACACATTTGCAGTCAGTTTTTACTTAGGAGTAAAGTGCCTCTGTACAGATGCAAGTACCAAGGCATCTGTCATATTTGCTTCCCTATGGCCTTCCTCGTCCCCACACAGCGACTTGTTTTGGTCCCCATGGCTGCAATACATGGGGAAGATCATGGTTCCTCACAGGAAATTTCCAACCAAGAACCGCCATAGAAAGAGCAGAAAAAGTTTTGGGGCAAGGAGGAGGTAGAGGTGGAATTGAAGGGGTTGCTTTAGGGCTCCCTCTAAAATAAAGCCTCAAAACTAAAAAAATATGTACACAAGAAACCCTTTGGTTCCTCATGTAGAGGTGAAGCAGCAAAAAAGCAGCATGGCCAGCAGCTGGAGCAGAGCACTAAGGTACACATCTGTGTGGACATAAAGTTTTTAAAGAAGAGATTGCCCTTTAAGAACACAAACACGTGAAGGAGCTCCGCAGAGAAGGCCTTCGGGGTACTGGTGGTTGAAAAGCTGACATGAGCCATCAGTGTGCACTGACAGCCCCAGAAGGCCGAACACATCTTGGGCTGCATCCAAAGCAGTGTCGACAGCAGACAGAAGAAGGTGATTCCACCACCATACTCCACTCCGGTGAGACTCCACCTGGAGTGCTGCATCAAACTCTGGAGTCCTCAGCACAAGGAGTGGGTGCAGGGAGTTCCACAAAAATGGTGAGGGGGATGGAACACCTTTCCTATGAAGAAAGGTGCAGAAATTGGGGCTGAAGCCTAGACAAGAGAAGGCTCTAGGAGATGTTATTGTGGCCTCCCAGCATATAAGGTGGGGATGGTCTATCTAGTAGGCCCAGTTCTGACAGGACTAGGGCTGATGGTTTTAAACTAAAAGAAGGGAGATCTAAACTAGATGTAAGGAAGATTTTTTTTTTATTTTTTTTTTTTACAATGAGGATGATGAAACACTGGCAGAAGCAGCCCAGAGAAGGGGTAGATGCCCCATCCCTGGAACCATTCCAGGTCAGGTTAGATGGGGCTTTGAGCAACCTGATCTATGTCTCTGCTCATTGCAGGTGGGGTCTGACTAGATGACCTTTAAAGGTCCCTTCCACACAAAACCATTCTATGATTTTAAGTAACAGTTGCATTTGACAGCTGTTGGAAAAAAAAAAATATTATTAGTACTATACTTGCACAGGGATGTAGATGCCCAGGTGATGATTGTTGGGAGCTGCAGGGGCAGCCTCTGTGAGGTGAAACCAGGCTTCCCTGTGCTGGTTCTGGCTTGTTCCAGCTGTTTCTGGCTGGTTCAAACAGCCCACAGCAGGACACAGATAAGTCCCTCAGCCAAGCTGGCAGCACTTTGGGGAAAGCATGCAAGAAAGGGCAGGAAAAGAGCTGGACATGGAAATGAGGAGGGAACAGAGAGGAACTGTTGTGTACTGACCGGTTTGGCACGACTGTAGGTAGGAACAATGAAAGCCCTCCTCCTCTCCCGCCAAACAAAAGAGCAAAACAAAACACTCCAAACCAAAAAGCCCACAAAAACAGCAAGAAAAAGTTAGATGGACAGTTTCTCAGAGTGATCTCCAAATTTCTGACTATCTCCATGATTTTTAGTACCTCACTGTCTTCAAAACCAAATGAGCAGTTCAAGGATGAAGTATGGATGGGAGGAACCAGAGCACAGGGAGAGGCATAGCCCATCAGACCTATCTCCTATCCTCACTAGAGAAACTCAGCATCAGGGCAGCATGGGATCAGGTTAAAGCAGAGGAAGAAAATGTCTAAAATGGATACTTTAAGTCATGGAATCACAGAATGGCTTGAGTTGGACGGGACCTTAAAGATTATCTAGTTCCAACCCACCTGCCTTGAGCAGGGAGACCTCTCACTGGATCAGGTTGCTCAAAGTCTAATACAGCCTGGTCTTTAAAACTTTCAGGGATGAGATGTTCACAACATCTCTGGACAAGCCATTCCACTGTTCTAATCCTTATTTCCCCCTTCTGAAGAAGACTACTACCTCAGAAACATCCCAGTTGTGAGGTGCGGAGAGGCTTCAGTGCAGAAGAATCTCATCCAGCTCCAGATGGTGACTAAGAGAACGTACAAGCGCCTTGCTTAACGTAAGCAGAAGTCACAGGACTCTGCTTACATTGCAAGCATCTGGACCAATATTCAAGGAGCACACAAAAGGTCCTTTGTCATGGCACCTACTTGTTACAATAACAAGTGTTTGTGTAAGAGACAGAGACCCCAGAAAATTAAGTGAAAGTCTCTACAATATGCTTCTTTGAAACATTTCAAAGATACCATATTACCTTGTGAGGGTTGGAATGTAGGGAAGAAAAGTTCAAATAGAGAGGAAAAGTATAAATGTTCTTAGGAATGGAGAGATTTCAGGCAAACACACTGTGTTTGCACATAAGGTGGGATCAGGATGGGTTCCATCTTAATTACAGTAGACCCTAACTGTGTTTCTGAAAATTAATACAGTTTGGAGAGTATTTTCTTAAATTCAGAGCTAAGGAAAGCTGGCAGGTGCTACAGAGCGCTCAAGTCAGACAAAGACATCTGCTAGGGATGTCAGTAATAGAGAGATAACTGTTATCTGGGAGTAGAGGCTAGGACGGAAACTTCAGCTAAAGTAAAGCTGAGAAACCTTATGACTCCAGAAATACATTCTGAAAAACAAGAGGGCTTCTGACACAGAATTTCAATAAAATTAGGCTCCGGGCCAAGAGTAAAAATTATCATGTGTGTACACATCAGTGCAGAAGTTTCTGAGCAGTAATGATTAAACTAGAATGCAGGATAATGGAAAAAGACTTTGCCATATTGAAGACTAATGGAATGACAAAGATCGGTTTCAAACTGTACATGAAAGAGTAGGATTTAGAGGTGAGGGTGCTGTACTCCCCAGAATGCAGTGAGGTAATGCTTTGAGATGTTCATAAAGCTAGCTCCAAAAGCCCCAAATATAACAATATCGGTATACTAGCAGGGTTATATCATCATCCTCTTGATCAAGAGGACAGAAAAAATACTAAATGCGTAACATTGATGAGCATCAAAGCAGTAATCAGTCTAATAAAGCTGAAAAAGGAGGATGACTGTGGTTATCTGCTTACAAAAATATGTCAGATGTCACATTGGGTGACAGTTTAGAAAAAAACAATTTCTTGATGTGTTAAATAAATTATCACCTAGAACAGCTGACTCTAGAGCTCAGAGAGACAGAAGACTATTTTCAGTGCAATTTGACATGAAAGACAAAAGTCTCTTTGCAAAGCAACTGCTGTTGATGCACTGAAAACCAATGACCGCTTCACAAACAGGCTCAATGTCCTTCAGGAAATCCACGCACGTCTGAAAAGAAGAAAAAAACCAAAAAAGGGCCCTCAAACAACACAGAAATAGGCAATAAATTCTTTTAAAAGGGATCATAAAACTAACGAGGAAACTGATAAAGAAAAGGTTGAAAAGGAAGTAATATCAGAAGTTTTAAGAATTAAATTCCTATCTTGATACATAAAGACAAAGGGGGGAAACAAAAACAAAACCAAAAAACACACACACACAAAAACTCCAAACAAACAAAAAAAACAAACCAAACCAAAACAAAACAAAAAACCAAACAAGCAACCAAACCCAAAACATACAAATGTCAGAAAGGTAAACATGCAATGAAGAAGTGAGGAAACCCTTAAAATAACATAGAATAGTTAAATGGATTGCCTGAGGAAATTGTTTGTGCTATATAAGTATCTCATCAGTAAAAAGAAATACAGTTTCTGTGAGACCAACTCAGAGAAATGTACAGAAGATACAAAGGTGTCTTAGTTCTCTTTTGGACTATGCCCTACTTCTTTCTTACAATGGTTTTGCTAGTGTAAGATGTTTAGGGGAATAGCAAGATCAAGATCATGCCGTGAATAAATTAGAGTTCCCCAAAATCCTTTGGGTTAGTAGAGAACATACATTAGGTCCAGGTAATCAAAGGATCTATAATGACACAAGATTCGGATTATGTAAAGAGATATTTGAAACCTGGTGATACGGAAAACTAAATGAAAGAAAGAAAAAAAAAAAGGAATAAACAAGGATTAGATTAGCAAGAGGGAGATACAGGTCCAGACTGAAGGGCACTTGGACTTGCATTTTGGAAGCCCAGAGCTAGGACAGCATACTATGATAGGTAAGACTTTGGTTGAATGCACTGCATTTTCTTACATATGAGGAAACAACAAACAAAAAGGCTATGGATCTCATGGGTAAGGCAGTGGCATTTCAAACTCCCTACAGGAAGATAAGAATTTGTTCCTATAAAGGGTAGAGATTAATCAAGTCCCATACAACACAAAGAAATAGTTTCCCCAAGTATCACTGTGAAATCTCACAGAGAATCCTCATAACAATTTCTTCATAAAAGAAAAAGAAATAAAATGGAAAAGAATAACAATAATAATAGAAAAAGCAAGAAAACAAACAAACAACCCCCCCAAAACCCTCAGAAGTGAAGCAGTTCAAGCAATATTCAGAATTAAACTCTTGGTATTTGATTCTTTACAGCTGCCCAATCTATTCCACACAGATAGTATAGGAGGGAATTGGAGGATATGGATGCCTTTAGCCATGATGCACAGGATGAAGGGAAGAGGTGAAGGGAAAGCTCACTTTCTAAATGCAAGCAGAACCGATAAATCACAGCCTTGCTGGCATGGCAAACACCAGACCCTCTGGCAGCTTTGTAATTACTCCCTAAATGTGGTCTCAACCCTCTTGATGTGGAGATAAATAACTTTATGTGCAAAGCAATTAAAGCCTCGGGCAACACTACCAGCAAAGCTTGGTCACTGTGTGTCACTATCCATTTGCCAGAGAGGTGTACAAGTGATACTGAGTTTATTAAACCAGAGCACTGGCTTCTACATATCAACTTGCCAGAGGCCTTCTTTGGATGGCCCTCAAACAATTGTTTCTACTCTCTAAAGCAATGAAGCACCCTAGTTCAAGACCTGAACCTGAAGTGAGTTGAGACACCCTCTGAGAAGTGTGCTAGACATTTTAATCCCATCTGCCCCCCCAAGAAGAGAGCAGTTTTTTTTCCCTGTCCTAAGTCTGATACTCACTGGGGAACCTCTGAAGGAATTATCAGTCATCATGACTGGATTTCCCCTCATCTCAGGAGAGATCATGCTCAGTTGAAATAAGAGCTATTGCTGAAACAGAAACAAATCAACGTGAAGCAGAGCCCTGCTTGCTACATTCCTGTCTTCATTATATGCATGTATTTCTCTGCCCTTTTCCTGAATGATCCTGTTTTCTCTGTGTCTCCTGTCTATCCAAAGTAGTATCCAAAGATTTTTCTTACAGTTTCCGTCTACTTGTATTGACAGTTCTGGAAAGCAGCCTTTGGAAAGTCCTGCCACGATCACATGTGACTGGGTGAAATTGCACTGTGCTACGGCGATACCCGAATCCCATCCTTCTCTAAGGCACTACTGGCCTGCTCAGCTCAGGACACTGCAGCGTCCATGCTGCAGCATGTCCAGAAAGATATGGACATGCTGGAATGTGTCCAGAGAAGGGCCACGAGGATGGTCAGAGGGTTGGATCACCTCTCCTATCAAGTCGGCCTGAGAGAGTTGGGGTTGTTCAGTCTGGAGATGAGAAGGCTCTGAGAAGACTTCCCAGTGGCCTCTCAGTATCTGAAGGGGGCCTACCAGAAAGCTGGTCAGGGACTTCTTAGGATGTCAGGTAGTGATAGGACTAGGGGGAATGGTGCAAAACTGGAAGTGGGTAGATTCAGATTGGATGTTAGGAAGTTCTTCATCATGAGAGTGGTGAGACACTGGAATATGTTGCCCAGGAAGGTGGTGGAAGTCTCATCCCTGGAGGTGTTTAAGGCATGCTGGATAGGGCTCTGAGCAACCTGATCTAATGTGAGGTGTCCTTGCCCATACAGGGGGATTGGAACTAGATGATTCCTGAGGTCCCTTCCAGCCATGACAATTCTATGATTCTATCCTAAAATAAACAAATCCTGGAAAAAATACCATGCAGGGTACAAGCTGGAGCATTAGATGACTAGCTTGCATAACCCCAAAGCAGCCATCAAACGGTAGACAAATCCTATGATGGAGACTGTGCTAGCCTGCAAGTAAGGCATGAACTAACAGTACCTGTCTCAGCAAATCAAACCATCTTTCTACCTGACTGGAGGCACATCACTATGAGCTGGATCATTCCCCAACCCTTTCAGCCTGTACAGCTCCAAGTTACATGGAAAAGTGGGATAGCTTCTGAGTTCAAGAAACAAATGAACAAACTCCAAAATATTTAAGTTTTGAAAAACTGTTTGCTGGTTTGTGTTGGTTTGGTTTTCCTCTTCTGTTCAAAACACCACCAAAAGAAAATAAATCATCACAAGTTGTTTGACTCACTTTTTAACCCGCTCTGTTGAACACAGAACTTGAAACAGTAGCAGTGCTTTGACATAAAGCAGCCCTCTTTTAAAGCCAGCACTGATTCATAATCAGAACTGCTACTAGAGGGCACTGTGACATTCAAAGGAGGTGGAAAGCTGCTACCTGTCTCCTGCTACTGTGCTCATGTGATCTTTCACAATACTCAGAGTACCAATACAGTTAGGTTCCAGTTTCTCTCACTTCACTCTTTTCGGTAAAGTACTTCTTAAAGTGCATACAATACATTTTTGACCCCTTCCTTAGCACAAAGATATTAAAAAAAATGCTGGCTGCTTCTTCAGAGGTGGCTATGTTTCAGCAACCAGAGGAAATGAAATTTGTTTGTTAAGCAGTTTGAGATTGTTCAGGACCATCATGACAATGTAATGTAAGAGTTAATGATAATAGCAATCATAATAACAATGATAACGAGCATTTTTCTTCCTACTGCAATGAATCCATCTCAAAGGCCTCTGTGTGAGGCTTCAGAAGTATCCAAAACTGTGATTAGAGAGAAATTCATTTCGGCAGGAAGGTGGAAGCTCAGAATGCCAAAGAAAGAAAAAAGGAAGAGAAAAATCCTTTCTAGTTTTGGCCAACAGACCTAATCGGAAATTCTTTTGAAATGTTATTCTCTGGAAGAGAGCTCAGTTAGCAATATTCTGCAAATGCTCAGCCCACTTCATCCATCTGCCAAGCTGAGAATGAATATTCATAGCAAGTTATTTTAATCATTGTGTTTTTCTTGATGTGACATAATTCTATATAATTTTTCCCCCCGGAAAAAAAAAAAAAAAACACACAAAAAAAACAACCAAAAAACAACAAACAACAAAAACAACCTCCTTTTATGCTGTCAAGTCAGAAAGTTTTTTTTCTCCATCTGCAAGAAAAAAGGGACATTGTGTGGCTCATGCATGAGTTGCAGCAACATCCTTGTCAATGATTCTCAAATCCCAGCATTAACACCCTAGCTAATGTCACCAGTGAAAACAGCATGCATTGGTTTTTACCTGTTCTTTTGAACACAAAAGATTAATGACTCACACAAGCGATGATCCGGGTGAGAATACAGGCTGAGAATGGCATACATTCTCCATAACCTGTGCAGAGATGGGTTTAGGAAGCTTAAGGATGGGAGGGCATGGGTGCTGCAGTTTGAGGAGCAGGTAGAACTCTACTGGAAATACAGCATCACGTAACTCTTTTGGTTGGAAAAGACCTCTAAGATCAAGTCCAAGCATCAACTATCCACCATGGCTAATAAACCATGTTCTGAAGTGCTCTGTCTACATGTGTCTTGAACATCTCCAGGCACGGTTGTTATGGTAGGTTTAAATAGGCCAAAATAGGTTTATACATGTCCTGGTTTGCCCAGATATAGAATCATAGAATCATAGAATGGGAAGGTTGGAAGTGACCTCAAGGATCATCTAGTTCCAACCCCCTGCCATAGGCAGGGACACCTCCCACTAGCACAGGTCACTCAAGGCCTCGTCCAACCTGGCCTTGAACACCTCCAGGGAGGGAGCATCCACAACCTCCCTGGGCAACCTGTTCCAGTGCCTCACCACCCTCACTGTAAAGAACTTCATCCTAACATCTAGTCTAAATCTCCCCTCTGCCAGTTTAAACCCATTACCCCTAGTCCTTTCATTGCAAGACCCTGTGAATAGTGTTTTTACTTCTCCTGTTTTGGGGAGAAGCAATTGCAGAAAGAGGACAAAGATCCTGGAGCCACTGAGTCTAAGGACTCTGGCCTCCCCAGACTTGTTTGCATCCTGTGATAAACAAGGTACACACACTTGGTTTGTGCCTACCTTGTGCAAGGCCTGTGTTCTGCCCTAGAAAGGGTAAAGGAAGCCTATGGTTTCACCTAATATTGCCTGGTTTGCTTAACTGTCATTCTGATGGCTATTCCATGTCCAAAGACCCATTAGTCTCGGGCTGTATGGATAAAAGGAGATGAACAGGTGACACAACCTGTTTTGCTGCTGTATTTGTGCTTGCTGCTTGCTACTGCCTTACTGTATCCTGGAAACTGCCTGCCTTGAGTTTACCAGGAACAGGCTCTAAATGTCTCCACACGATAGGCCTGCATAGCCAGAGTGACATCCATGCCAAGACCGCAAATTGCAAGACATCCTGCCTGCACCTGAAAGTCTCCTGCCAAGACGGGAAGTCCTGGAGATACACAGATTATCCAGAGATCAGGACTCAGGACCAGGTCAGAGAGTGTCTGTCTTCTTTCCCCAGCAGTCTGTGAAATCGGGAAAGAATCAGAAGACTCAGTGGATGACAAGACAAGCAGGATTCCCTGAAAGCATCTGGCGACCATCTGAAGCTGTAGCTAGCCCCACGAGTCAGGAGATAATTTTGTGAGTAAATACTTAAAGCCTCTTGTAATTCACCATTGCCTTCTGCCATAAGCAGAAAGGAGCTCCTTGAGTCCATCTAGTGGGCAAGTGGACCAATCGACTGCAAGCAGTAGATTGACCACAGGAACCTTCTCTTCCAGTTCAATTGAGTTCAATTAATGTTATCTATTATTGCTAGGTATTTCTAGATCCTGTATTATTATATGTATAATGTTTCCATGACCATTGCAGAAGAACTTAATTATTATTAAGGAACAGTGGTAGGGGTGGAGAGAGTTCCGAATATTGAATATTAATAAGCAATATTAATCTCTGAAAATCGTATCTTGCATCAACTAATTACTCCTCCATTACAACAGTGACTCCACCACCTCTTTGGGTAGGTTGACTACTCTTTCCGTAAAGATTTTTTTTTCTTAGTATCCAATTTAAACCTCTCCTGGCACAATTTCAGTCCATTTCTTTCTCTTCTATCACCTAGCACCAGAGAGAAGAGACTCACCCCCACCTCACTACAACCTCCTCTCAGCTATTTGTAGAAAGCAATGAGGTCTTCTCTCATCTTGTGGATGCTGCTTGTAGCCACATATCTTCATGAGCACATACTACATAAGAATGCTTTTACAGTTTTTGAGAGACTCTTAAAATAGTTGTTGTTCAATACTTAGCAGAAGTGCACATTTTTGGCTAAACTGTCGAAGCAGAGGCAGATTATAAATATTTCAAAGCCCACAGAAGTATCTCTGGAACAAATAGGGTCTTTCCCCAGTTCTAATTGGTGCTCTCAGCTTCCAGTACATTGACATGACATTTTATTACAGTTGAAAATCCTGAAGAAAATGTTGCTTCTGCAATAATCAAGAGTCTAAAATATTCAATACCTAACTGATGCAAGCATGTCCCAGGTGTCGTACATTAACTGCTGGTACAGGCAAGCTGTGCCTGAGTTCTGCTCAGTGAAAAGAAAGAAAACACAGCTAGGTTTTCTTAAAAGTCAGATGTGTTTTACAGATCATTACTACATCTTCCTTATTCTCTGTGTGGTTGTACCCTAGTGGCTATCCTGGTTCTTGTCCTGTGGTCCACTGTGCTGCATTAACCTCCCTGCTGCCAAGGAGTTTGTGCTTGTTAACTTGTTTCTTACCATATGTCCCAGAGCACTCCAGAAGACCCTGTGGGGTACTCCCCGAAGTGCTGAGCCCAGCTGATTCCCGAGTGGGATCAACCTGAGGAGCAGCTTGTTAGAAGGACATCTGTGGTTTGTTCCCAGTTGCTACTCAAGTGCCATCCATTTACTTTGATATGGTTCCTTGAGTAGTACAAAGAGGAGGCAGCAAGTACCATAAAAATGTGGATTACAACAAACTAAATAAGTTGATGCTTCTTTCCTGCTGCTTCTGCTTTGCATTCCCTAGATAAATCTGCATCTAGCCAAAAACACTGCAGTCAGTTCAAATCACTTCTTCTAGTCAGTCTAGCAATCTAGGGCCTCCATCTCAGGAGAAGAAAAATGAGGAAGAGAAAAACACCCAGCAAGAAAGGAGAGGAGGTGAGCTGCATTTAACATTAATTAACTAATGTACGTGTGCTGAAAGACAGTAATATATACCACCAATGGGCCCATTCAAGGCTCCAGAAATCCATAACTGCATCCTGTTGCCTGACTGCTGCTGCTTCTCTTACTTTGCTGACATTCTGGCTCCCCTCTTTTGACAGGATTTACCAAACCTTTGCAGAAAGCCAGCATTCTCCTTCCAGTACTGGAGACTGCTGCTGCAAAATGCAGGACACCTATAATGATACCTGTGGTTGGCAAAGGTAGAAAGAGGTTGAAGTCCAGCTGTCACTATTTGCATTTGTCTGTTTTCATGCAGAAAACATGGTAAACTGGTAAATGAGTTTACTGGTAGATGGCATGGGAGGCAAAGCACAGAAACAAATTCAGTGGTTGTAACGGGATGGGGTAAATTAATTAATGTGAGACAATATATAAAAATATTAACAATTTATTAATATTAAATATTCAGAACTCACATCACCCCGATCACCTTTTAATAATAATATTAACAGGCTCTTTGCAACATTATGGAAACTATGTACAGGTTATAACAGAATCTGGAAATAGTTATTAAATATATACATTAATTAAACTCCATATAAACTGGAAGAGAAGGCCTTGCGGTCAGTATACCGCTTGCTCACTAGATAAGCATAGGGCATAAGGAGCAACTTTCTGCTTAGGGCAGAAGGCAATTAATAATTACAAGAGGCTTTGGCATTTACCCACAGAATTGTATCTGACAGTACCCATGANCTCCCTTTTATCCAATACAGCCTGAGACCAATGGGCCTTTGGACACAGGATAGCCAATGAAATGGCAGTTAGCCAAGATTTGCCCATATTAGATGAAACCATAGGCTTGCTTTACCCTTCTTTGGGAAGAACACGGGCCCTGCACAAGGCAACCGTGTGTACCTTGTTTACAACAGGGTCTGGGCAGGCCACAGACCCCAGACTCAGTGGTGCCAGGCCCTTTGTCCCTTTTCCCGCCGTTACTCTCCCCAGAACAGCAGGAGGGAGAGCAGAAAAATATGCCTGGGCAAGCCAGGAAAGGTATAAGCCAAATGTGGCCTGCCTAGGCCTACCATGACAGTGGTACAGATTCATCACCCTTACAAAAAGACAGTTTCACTCATGATTCTTATGGGTGTTTTCCTGATCAGCACCAAGGTTTTTTTCTGGCTTATCAGAAATAAAAAAAACTACCTTTCTGACTTAACAGAATAAAAGCCCTTAAAAGGCAGGTTACAACCTAACCCTTTCTGAACAAACCTATAGACTGCGGTGGAGAAAACATCAACAAGGTCCTACAGAAATATAATAGTCAGTCTATGCAATCTTTTTAAAAAAAAATACAGGACTGAAAAATTAAAATATTTTCTTAGGATGGCTCAAGTTCTCTACTACATACTGAGCAAAATTCCATAAAGAACTCTCTAAATGTTAGCAATTTCCATCAGGGAAATCTTTAATGATGGAAGGTCATTACGTAGCAATGAGCTCCTGGCTCCCCATCTAAATCCTGGTGGACAATGTCTGTATGTACAGCTGAGCAACTAACTCCTGCCAGATAAGACAGCCAACAAATTCAGCTTCTGTCCATGACCAGAGGGCCATTGCTTTGAATTTAGTTTTGTTTATTTTTGTTTCCCAATTATGTTTGTTAAATTGTTTGCATTTTTTTTCATAAATGGCTTCAAAACCCACTCTACATTCCAAATTCAAACAGTACTGCTGAACTGCAGTTGGTCAGATAAGTAATGTTTTTACTGCCAGAGCACTGAACCGCTTCTGGTGTGCTATGATAGCTTGCAGCACACAAATTAGCTAGGAGGGGTACATACGACACATCCGAATGTCTCAAACATTTTCAAATAAACCTGGGAGAGAAAATGTATGCATGTATGAGTCCTCTAGGAAGAAAAAAATAGTGGGGTAAAGGCTAAATTGGGGCTATCTTCTCACCCCTGACATTACATTTTAAAGTGTGCTTCACTACCATCTTCCCAGTACTTTGTGGTTTTTGAGTTTAAATGCTAACTATTTGAAATTCATGACACACACCTCCCGATCAGTTCCCTATTCTGATTCCAAAGACCATAATATCTAATATTCTCAATACATCTGGCAAGGGAACACTTTGGGAAGGAGTAAATGCCTTTCAGACAGATTTTTTAATTATTATTAACTTTTTTAAAAATTACAAAAACATTAAGAACACTTTTGTCAGAAGTTCCTCAAATGAAGTGTTTTGGGGTTAAAAAACAAAACAAACCATAGCAAGCCAAACAGAAAAAAACGCTACTATATATCAGTGAAATAATTTGGAGGAAATTGTAATCAATCATATTGTCACATTTACTAGGAATCATTTACATGTTTAATTTTAGTTAGATAAGAATATGTACCAGTTTGTGTTTGATTTTAAAAGCTGAAATATTTTGAGTCATCTAGCAGTCGAGATGATAAAGAAGAAATGCGATGTTTCGGAATCTCTGAAATGAAACATCTCTATGGTGTCAAAAGAAAACCTTTCCATATGCCTAATTTTTTTTTTTTTTTCATAAAAAATGTATAGGGATTTAATGTTTTGGGTTTTTTTTCCATCTGCTTTTGGTGGAAAAAAAAATCCAACATGTTTGTAAGCTTTAACACTTCCAAGTGGGATGAAACTCTATTTTGACGCAACTCCCGAAAACAGGCCTGTAAATGTAGTCCAGACATTTCCTCCTGTTGTGGCAACTAGTGATAAGACAACTTCAGAGAATCTGTCTCCTGGAAACACATGTATAATCTACTTTATCAAAGTATATTCTTCATTAAGGTGCCATTGCATTACTTTGTAAATCCCTGAGCATCCAGCCGACCAACGGAGTCACATCTTAGTGCTGCAACAGACAAATCATTGTCCTGAAATTATTTAGAAACACAAACACCTTCACAGCTAGATTGGGAAGGGGACAGCACAACTGTGTTCATCTTGCCTCAAGGAATCTGAATGTAAAGACCCTACTGAGAATAGTTCCAACTGAATTTGTGGGTTTGGTTGCCTCAGTTTTGGATTCCTTAGCCAAGGACATCCAAGATTCAAGGCACAGAAAAACACTTTCTCATGGTAGTTGTAGTTTATTATATGTCATACAGAGTCACCTCCTCCAGCTCCAGAGTAATCATGAACAAGGGGGAATGGTTTTAAGCTGAAAGAGGGTAGATCTGGACTGGATCTTAGGAAGAAATTCTTTTTAGTGAGGGTGGCGAGACACAAGAGCAGGTTGCCCAGGGAAGTTGTGCATGCTGCCTCCCTGCAAGTGTTCAAGACACAGGTCAGACAGGTCCTTGATGAACCTGGTCTAGTGGAGGGTTGTCCCTGCCCATGGCAGGGTGGTTAGAACTACATGACTACATGACCTTTAAGGTCTCTTCCAGCACAAACTCTCATAGGATTCTATGATCTTTGCAGTCTCAGGGATACAGTGGATCATAACTATGTACAGCAGGAGGAACATGTCAAAGAGAAAAGTGTGTGGGAGGAAGGGAATTACACATAAGAAATATAGTGTGGAAAACAGTGAATATGTGCAGGTATGGTCTGCTAGAATATTTTCAACTTTTTATTCCCCAGAAATCCTATATTGAGCCCAGGATGCTGAAGTCATCATCCCTGGAGATGTTCAAGCAGTGTGGTGCTTAGAGTTTAGTGTTGACACTTCAGTGCTGGGTTAAGGGTTGGATTGGATGATCTTTGAGGTCTCTTCCAAACATATATTCCGTGATCCTGTGATCTTACCTTTCTTACTTATTACTATATTTAGTCCAAGTTATTAAACCTTTGCTCTCTTTGGCCAAGTATTCCTCCCAGAGAGTAGGGAATGAAATGGTCCTTGATAGGCTCTCCATAGAATACACTATCCAGCAGTAGTTCCTTTGACGCATCTGACATTCAGCCTTCGCTTCTCTTCCTATGGAAGAAACTTAACCTGTTCTCCTCTTCTACATGCTCTCACTTCCCCATTACTGCTGTCTGTGGTTCAAGCTTGTGTACAACATTGCAGGGACTGCTAATGAAAACAGCTGCCACCCTTCACCACTGCCTTTTTGAGCTCTGCTCTGAGCAGAGGATGACAACACATATGGCCAGTTGCCATACACTCACAGCATGGCACTGCTGACAAGTCCAATCTAGCACTGAATCAGTTTGTTTTGGTACTAACAGAAGTCTAACCACATCACAAAGCTCAGCATGGCCCAAAAAGCACAACAGAGGAACACACTGATTTAATTCCCAATGCATTCCTGCTGGTATAACCAAAAACATAGGCAAGGTAAATTAAACAGAGACTAGATATCTCCACAATGTGGCCATCATTGATACTTCAGTGGAGACCTGCTCACACAATTAATCTCAGTGTTTTGGGGTGGGTCACCTTCATTTCTGTGCTCTGTACGCAGTGGTAACAGAACTAGCAGGAGGTTTACGAGCAAGAGCAGGATCATCAGGAGAACCTAAAAACTACATGGACAGTGGAGACTCAGTTGTTGCCCATCACCAACTGGAGATACATCAACAATAATAGGCTGGTACAACTTGCCTTATCACTTTTCTCCTGCATGAGAAAAGACAGAATGTCAGCTCCTAAACTGCTAAGACAGCATTTTTGACTAGTGCTACCTCTGCAAGGAAAATGTGGTTTGGCCCTGGCTGGGGGCCAAATGCCCACCAAAGCTGCTCTATCACTCTCCTTCTTAAATGGACAGGGGAGAAGGGAAAATATAACAAAAGCCAGTGATGAGATAGAAGCAATTTAATGGCAATAAGCAGAGCAATAGACCACATGGAAGCAAAAGCAGAGAGAGAATGTTAGTCTCTGCTATCCATCAGCAAGGACAATGTTCAGTCTCAGGGAAGCAGGACTCTCTATGCTTAGTGGTCACTTTGGAGGACAGATGCCATGGATTAATCCCTCAAACTTCCTTTTTACTTTGTTCTTACATCTGAGCTGATGTCATATGGCATGGATTAGCCCTTTGGCCACTCTGGGTCAGCTGGCTTGGCTGTGTCCCCTCAGCATACTCTCGGGGCAGGGAAGTGTTGAAAAGGTACGGCCTGGGTGCTCAGCTCAGCAGTAGCCAAAAGAATGCTGTGTTATTAATGCTCAGCTACAGCACTGCAAACACAGCACTAGACAGATGTTTTGAGGAGAACTAACTCCAACTCAGCCCAAACCCACTACACCACAGAAAAGCCATGAGCTGATCTGTCAGACAGATGGGATATCAAGTCATGGAAACCCACCAAGACGGTAGCCACATTTTGAAGTGATATCAGAGGGAGAAGTCTCTTCCTCTTGGTTCAGAGAGTAACAGTAACTTCACAGGTACCCTGGGCCTGATAGGCAGAGACCATTGAACTGAAGACCACCACCTTGCGATGGATGATGCCACCCCTTTGCCTCACTTCTTGATATAACCAGCGCATTCTGATAATAGACCCTCAGCTGTCAGAAAAACTGCAAGGAACAGATTGAACCCGCAACTGTGCGAGAGCCTGTCTCAGGAGGGACAATTAAAAGCACACACAGAAAAATAAATGGCTTTTCCTTTTCAACTCCTTTTCCTCTTCAACAAGTAACAAGACAGGAGCGGGTGCCTGTATGCTAGAATGCCCAGAAAATCGGCAATTAACAAGCGTTCCGCTCTAGCCTGTCTGCGATTTCCTCCCCGCAACTGTGGCTAAATGTTTAAGTACATCACTCTCCCCACCTTCTGTGTGCTTGCTGTAGCTCCGGCACACCTCAGCCCTTCTGGCTTTCCCTAATATTCAGTCTTCCCTTTATCATATATTTAACTGAGGTTTACACCATACCGAATACTGGGAGAGGGGCATGGTGTCCCACCCAACTGCCCTCAGAGTCACGCACGTTCAGGGGAACCAACCACCCTGAACACAAAAAAGCCAACATGCAATTATCCTCTGTGCATCACAGAAGCGTTTTATAAGCTGGTTAGTCAGCAGCATCCTCAAGAAAGATGTGTAACTGTATCTGGCCAACAATAACATAATCCAAAGAATTCAAATGGGATTCTTCCCTGGGAAACTGAAAGTGCTAACTACATTACTATGCAGATGCTCATTAACAAGCCCGTATCAGACAAAAGCTGCAAAGGTATTTTTCTGAGGCATAGGCTTAAATAAAGGCTTTTGGCTTAGGTTGGCACTGAGAATTAAATTGATAGAAAAACATAGTTTCTCATTAAATTCCTGCAGTAATTCAAAGATGAAGGCTAAAAATAAAATCTGTGCAAATAAGCAAGAGGAATAAACCACTCCAGTACACTCAGAGGAACACTCTGTACCATGGACACCTGTGACCTACTGGTTTCCTTTGACACTCTTCAAACCCTGAGGTTTAACCAATCAGCTCAGAAAAAGGTGCCGACATTGTATGCTATTTCTCCTATCATGAGATTATCCATACAAGATGGTTTTCATGGTTCACTGCCTAGAAGCTGCAGATAAAACTTGAAAAAAAAAATGAACCCAAACTACCAAAACAGAGTAAAAATTTATTATGGAGAAAAGGCATTGAATATCCTTTAAATTATATATATGAGAGGCCTCATAATTAATGAATGACTGAGCTTCAGTCTAAAAATGCAAAAATTGCAAAAGAAAAAAAAAACACAACAAAAAACTCACTTTTACTGTATGACACAAAGAATCCACTAGGTAGACAACCCTGGCAAAGAAACTCCCGAAAAAAATGTTAATAGAATAATTCTTCCTGGCCAACTATATGGAAGCAAAGGCTGGGGCCCAACTTTAACAGCTGAACAGGCTAATTATAATACAGCTCCAACGTAGAAACCCCCTCCCATCCCAAGTTTTGCAAACAAATGGCACACATGCAATGAGCTTCAGCAACAACAGCTGCAGAACAGTGCTGGGCTGACCTCCCTTGCCAATAGATCTACAGAAAACAGCAGTTAGTCCTGATGCCAGTTCAACCAGCCGAGAAAATATAAACACCACCACAAAGTGCTGGAGGACCCAAAATTGAATCTGGATGATAACGTGACCTATTTCTATATCTTCCCTTCTATTCTTTTCATATTGCTGCTCATCCTTGAAATACCACTCATGTAAGATCAACAGCGATGACAACATTCTGAGTCAGTTCCTTTGGCTATGCCCCTACTGGCAAATTGAATAGCACCTGGAAATGTTCCCTAACACTACTGGAGCCACCAATATCACTGAACTTCTAGCGTTTCAGCCTGTGCCAGCCAACACTATGCCAAACACTTCCCTGTCATGTCTATGGGTTAGCATTCCCAACAGACCCATTCCCAACAGGCAGTTCAGACGTGGTCAATCTGTTTTGGAGAGTAAGACATTTTAACACACTGAACGTGGGTTATTGCATGACAGTTGGCCTCAGTGTCCAGTTACAATCCAGAGCACATGTAATCATTACTGTACATACAGGCACAGAGTTGCTTGCATTTGTCCTTTCCCAAGTTCAGAATTCTTGATGAGGTCAGTTAGCTTCCCTAGACACTAGGTCCTTGTTTAAACTAAGATTTCCTTGAAAATCGTGTGTGGCACTTGAGGGTCTTACTACACTGATGCAGGTACAACTGATGGAGGAGAAGGAATGAATAAATTGATTTGTCTGATTCGTTGATGGATTATTTAATTTTCAGAAGTAAGAATTTCATGCTGAAATATTCTTTACTGATTTCCTCATTCACGTATCCTACTTTGTGGTTCATCCTTTCAGGCACCATTCTTCAGAGAATTTATCAGCCCTAGCAGAGATCTGCACCAGCACTCATTGGCCTGGTGTTTCCTTCCTCCAGACTCTGAGTCTAGAAGTGCTGACCTGAGCTCAGCAGGAGCTCAGATTTTTAAAATTGCCCCTAAGCAGGTAGCACTGATAAAACACAGCACAAAAACTAACCAACCAACCAAACAACAACAACAACAAAGGAGAAAAGGAGTGTTCTTCTCTTCTTGTTTTACCCTCTTCTTAGTTATCACCAAGGGGTGCCTCATGTTCTGTCAAGGCAGAAAGATAGAGATGAATTAACTAAAAGAACCAGAACTTAAATTTTGTGGATGATGTTTTTACATTTTGTTTTACACTTAATAAAGGTAGGCAATCACCTGCAGAGGGGAGAGTGTGACTCTTTCAAAAGTCCCATGACAATGCCATCCAAGTCATCTCTGAAGCTCTTCACAGCTTCAGGGAACTAATATGGTTCCAAATGTCTACGTTTAGGCAACTGAATCATCTTCGTAGTCTATACTAGCAGCAGAGTCTGAAGAGTAATTTTGCTGACCAAATGTATCTATTTTTGTGGCTGACTTGGCTGAGGCAATAAAGAACCAGTAAGGTATAAAAGGATGGATACTTGGCTAATAGGTATCTACAGTTTGTTGTCTAGAGTCTGAAGCTGAAAACTGTCCTTGATTGTAGGGAAGCAGAATAAACTTATTTTATGAGGTCAGAGTGGAACTTAAAGCATGTAATATGCAGTGTACTCTAACATCTAATACATTCCCTGCCTTCAAAAAAGCCACCTTCTTTAAGGGAAATCCTGCAAATTAACTGTTTTCATTTCAAATCAAGCTGAAAGATGAAATTCTGAAAGTTCCTGCAGAACAATAGCTCTGCAAAATCAAGATTAGAATTAAATGCAGTATTTTATTTGAATGATGATGGATTGTTTCATTTCAACAATACGGGCATGGTGTATGTGGATAATGTCAAAACGCTACAATGTGAAGTACACAAAACAGAACATAATAGTGGAAAAGTCAAATGAAAATCTTTCAGAGCATTTTAATAAAAAATATTCTTGGGCTACTCTGACAAAATAGATTAGCATTTTTGAAACAAGTTGAGAAAGCTGTATCCACTGCTTGGACATGTGAAAATTTTCATCCAAATCTACTGATTTCCACAAAAGCCTTCAACACCATAAAAACCCAACACATTTCAATGTTTCTGTTGCTAGTAAGCTCTAATATAACAAATCAAACCCAATGACAAGAAACTCAAAGATGTGTAGACCTTACCTGTACTCTCTTACTCTCTAACCAAGAAGGGAAAGGCACTGGTCAGCAATCTGTGCTGCTGAACCATTAGTGTGGTGGTCGCTGCTGTGTGTGTGGTGCTGCCAGCAGCTACTCCACTGGACACCACCTAGAGGTTCCCGCAGATGAGGAGCTCTTCCCCAGAGGCTTCTTAGATGTGGCCTGACTGCTCTGAATGGTAAGAGAATTTATCCACATCAATTTAAATTGTGCTGTGCCAGTTGGTTGGTATGTGTTCCCTGTACTGTTTTATTTAGCAGCACCAATGAAGCCATACAGACCCCCCAAGAGAACTGGAGCTACCATTGTGATGGGCAAAATGCAGAGGATGTTACAAGCAAACCATAACCAAACCCAAGATCAATGAGAATAAACTCACATTGAAACCTTGGAGATGGAAAACACAATCCTGTCAAGGAGGACAGAATAAATGCCGTTCATGTGTTCAAAACGCAGGCAAGATGAGAAATTCTTTTGATTGTTTATGTAAAAATGTTTAAAATTTTAAGATAAAAAAAGACAGAAGGATGGGCAGGAACACTACCCAAGAACTAGGAACATGGAGATTGTAATTCCAGAAAGAAAAGTGAACTACTTCTCCAGCTTCCTGAATAACGCATCATATAGGAATACTCTGAATTAATTCATGCTTGCATAGAACATATGTTATGAAGAAACAGCTAGTATTGATTTTAAAATTGCCAGTGATGGAGAATCCACCACATTCCCATGGTAAATTGTTCCAATGTTTAATTACTTTCGCTGTTGAAAAAACTTGTGCCTCATTTCTAGTGTGAAATTGCTTGGCTTCAAGTTCCAGGCACTAGATCTTTTTATATGTTGTTTGCTAGCTTGAAGTGCCCACTTATTAAATTTTGGTTCTCTATAGGTATTTACAAACTGCAACTCCTTAGGTTTTCCACTGATAAACTAAAGAGGCTCTTCTCTGAGAATCTCAGCCTGTGAAGCATGGCCCCTTGCATCGCCATCATTTACATGTCTACTTTCTGAGACACCTCTTTGGTTTAGCAGTACTTTTCCTTAACTGTGTCCACCAAAACAGAAGGCAATATTACGGTAGCTGAGTACCTGTCACATACAGATTTCATATACTACTTCCATAACTCCCACTTGAGACAATCCAGTCTATACTTCCGAGCCTCCAAACTCGGTCTTCTGGATTAGTTTTGCACAATGACTCCCTTTCAGATGACCAGTAGCTCATTTTATTCACAATTGCTGCTTCCTATGCTGGAATCTTCTAGGTTAAGGCATAGTTAATGACTACTATTCCTTTTTTATGCCTTTATATACTGTTTTGTAATAGACTATACTAAAATATGGAGTTCTTCCTTAAGCTAAGTTTAACAAGGAATCTGCATCTATGACCTTGTCCTTTTTTCATGGTTTCTCCGAGAATTTGTGTCACCAACAAACTTTTCTTCAAGTAGTAAATAAATGGTAAATATAGTAAATATGAGAGAAGCAAGAATCAATCTATGTGGAATTTTGAGGATACGTGTTTGTGATAATGATTCCCTGTTTGCACTGCATTTTCATGGTGCCATTTAATTGAGTTTTAATCCATTTAATACACAACAAGTTATTTTATGCTATTCTAATTTATTTATCAAGATGCTATGGGGTATGACAACAAATGTTTTAATAAGTCTAACACATCTGCACTACTACCCCTACCAACGAATTTTGTAATCTCATCAGAAAGATATCAGATTAGTATGACAGGATTTGTTTCCCATAAATCCATTTTGATTGGCATTAATTATATTTCCCTTCTTTAATTTTTTATTAATCAAATCTCATATCAGTTTTTTCCACTATTTTACCTGAAAATAGTATCAGAATGACAGGGCAGTAATTACTTAGGTTGTCTCATTCACATCCTTTAAATTTGAAAGCATATTTAAACACAAGCATTAATTTTTCTCTTTTCCTCCTAGGCTTCTGGCACCTGCAAACAAATGTCAAGCTCCATGAAAGGTATCCAATCATGTCTGAAACTTTTGGAGACATATTACATGGATTTTCTAACTGGCCAGAAGAATGGCTGTATTGATTCGGGAGCCATCTGGCTTAGTGTCTTGCCTCCAGCAGCAGACATTGAAGAAAGCGGGGTAAGAAGGCTGTGCTCAAGGGACCTTGCCCAGTCTGCTCTCCAGCCCACAGTAATTTGGGGCTCTGGGACCTCCTCTGGCAGGCAGTGCACCTGCATCTTTGTGTGTGCAGCCCCAGGGTTTTTCCTTCTGTCAGTTTGTCAAATTGCTTGCTGAAATCATTTTTATTTCTAATCACCTCTCCATTCTGTGGCAATGAGTTCCCTGCAGTAACTACACATTGCATACTTTATTTTAAACCTACTGCCTGAATATATTCTTCAATGACCCACTCTCACCATAAGCAGTAGGTAATAATCACTCTGTGTTCACCTTCTACATTCCAGTGGTGAGTTTGCAGACCTATTTCATTTTGCTCCTGGGCCATCTCTCATGAGCTGTAGGCAACTCAATCTTTTTTCCTAGGGAAGTTGCTCCATGCCTGGCACTGCCCATGCCTCCTTCTTTGGAGCCTCTCAAATTCCACTTAGAGTTTCTAGAGATGAGTATCAAAACTAAGTTGCTTTGCTAGATGCAGATAGATCATAGATTTGCAGTGACACAGACATATATGTCACTTTCTGTTTGGTTGTCCTTTTTTCCTAATTAATCATTAGATCTTTGTCTTTTACATCATCTCTGAATGCTAATATGATGGCTTGACAGAAGTAGTCTTCTTTTGTTTTTTTGGGGTTGGTTTTTTTTTTGGGGTGTGTTTGTTTGTTTGTTTGTTTGTTTTTTCCCCAGTTTATTGTTTTGGAAGCAGCTCTTTACCTTCCTGAGCTATTCCTGCATTGCATTGTCTAGCCGGCTGTCAATACATTAGGAATTGACACTGCTGCCAACTCAAATTACAGTCATTATGCTTAAGACATCAAACTTACAGCATCAAAGCCATTACCAAGCCCTTCCTGGGCAAACTACACCTGCCTCTAATACATCCTTGGGATGAGCTGTATTTATTCACTTTTGTTCAACACTGGTTAAACCTGCCATAGCAACAAAACCAGAGTTGAATTAGAGTTGTATGCAACACTGCCACCGTTTGGAAGAGGCATGTCTTTGTGAGCGTCCCTCTGCTTTCAGTACATCATGTCTTTAAAGACCTGCAGACACAGAGCAATGTAGGCCACAGCTATTCCAAATGTAAGGCATTTGAAACCAGACTTCTTCATCCAGTGAACATCCTTACTGAAACAGATGTTTGCAGATGTGCTCACAAATATCTTTGCCTTCTGGGGCTGGCATATTCTGTCTAGGGCATTTTTACCTGGAGGAGTGCAAAACTACCCATGTGCACAAATGATTGTGTAGTTTTATCCCTATGGACCTGTGCGATTGCTGTTCCCTGTTTCCCTGGGTCTGTAATGCAACAGAAGGAGTAACTGTAGCATTGGTTTAACTGAGTTAATTTTGGTGGTAAACATTAAACTGAAGGACAGTGGCTGAAGAAGGTGAAATGTGGACTGAGAGGTTGATCTTAACTGATCACCTGGCTGCTTTCAGACATCACATTTGTTCCTACTGGGAAGGATATGAGGGGATCTTTGTTCATGAACAGCTCTCTTCTAAATCTCTGGCAATTAGGAAGAGTGCATCAGACAGTGGATGTGCAGTAATGGAGAGAGAAGAACCTTCTGTTTTTCTCTCGGTCTTAATTGCCTGTGTATTTATGAGCTTTGGAAATAGTATTGGAAATCTTCCTGGCATCATGTGAATGCTTTTGCCTTCCTTCTCTGAATGAATGATTTGTTCTCTCTACACTGTTTCCTTCCTCTGCGAAGGCACTTTGCTCTCTGTGATCAGACAACTGCCCTCCCTTTCTGCACAAACTCACTGCCACCTGGTATGCCATTCTGCAGATGCTCAAAGGAAACAAGTCCTATTAGCTTTGTGTTTCCATACAGAAAGTCTCCCTGAGAGAGGAGAAAGGATCCATTTCTGCTTCCTGAGGGAATATGTCTGCCTTAGGGGTGAAAAATAAGTCCCAAGGCAAAGGGACTCCCTTTAAATGAGAAAGCACCACTCAAAGTCATGCCCATTTATAGCTGCTGCTGTCTCCAGCAGATTTCCCCAAGGGTCTTCATTTAACTGCAGTTCACTGAGAAGGCCAGGCAGTGATGGCTGCACAACTAGCACAATGCATTACTTGTTGACCAGTCTGTACAGTAGTTAGACTCAGACCTGATGGAGGCTTGGCACAACACAATACCAAACTACATAAGCTATGGGCAGGATCCAGGGAAGCCAGTGGTAAGAATTCCATAAATTCAAATATCATCAGGATTTGCCTCTTGCTTTTAGCCCCTCACATGCTGGTAAGCATGTTTGTTTGCAGTACGGTCAGATGAACTGTTTTGTTCTACTCGATAGGAGGCTGTGACATTTGGATAAATAGCCAGAGACTTGTACCAACTGACCCCTTAAATCTTGCTTGATAAACAGAAGTAACAGCAGGATCTCAATGCTGCAGCAATTACAAAAGATCCAAGCAAAGAGGTAGTTCCCTGGACAGAATTCGCAGCCTTAATGCTGATTTTAATTACATCGACCTAACTGTTCTGTGGTACAATGGGTTGGCATATTGAAGGCACTCAGAATAGAGGCAGACTGCTCTCTTAGTGAGTTTGTAGAGACTTAACTATATCAAATACATACATTGCCTTTCATGACATATAGAATCATAGAATGGTAATGTTGGAAGGGACCTCAAAGATCATCTAGTTCCAACCCCCTGCCATAGGCAAGGACACCTCCCACTAGTACAGGTCACTCAAGGCCTCATCCAGCTTGGCCTTGAACACCTCCAGGGAGGTTGTGGAGCACCTATACATCCTACCATGCAAGCAGTTCCAAAGGTCTCAGCAAGAAGTTTTCAGGAATTTAAACAGGAAATTACAAGAAAACATATAACTTTATTAACTTTCAAATAAGATAGATTAAAAAGCAGTATATGAATGAATTCAATACAGAGTACAGGAAAATAATAGAGTAATAATAAACTTTTTTTTTTTTTCGTCAAGGCAAAATACATTTTCATTGGCATATACAATCTTCAAGTGTCTTGATTTTCAAAATGGAATTTGCTCCTGTCAGCCTCTCACTAACAGTACACGTCACCGAAAAGCTATTAGAACTTTTAAATAAAAAAATCAATCAGTTTTATGTTTGGAGATCTTCTAAGGTAAGCACTTCACTCAGTGCAAGGAAGAAGTGTATTTAGGAACCTAAAGTCTGTCTCCTAATTTGCTGTTTCCAAAAGAGAAGCCTTAGCTCAGTGCTTCTTACCTTCTCAGACCTATAGTCATACAATATGGATTTGTTTACTAAAGACAGTTTAGGAAAGATAACTTTATTCCCTTGCACTGAAGGTTTAAGTGCAGCAAAACACCTTAGCTATAAACATCATCCACTAAACTCTCATTATCCACAACAATTCCATCGTTGCCTAACAGTTAATCTTGGGAAACAGTTTGGTCACACACACATGCTGCATACCATGGCTGTTTCTAGCCTCCACTACTCAGTCCAAAATAGAGATTAAAAAAAAAAAAAAATCTGAAATAAAATGCATCCTCTTTTCTAAAACCCATGGGAGAACTATTATCCCCCACCTTGGCCCAGTTAACATGTGTCTCTATTCCCTAAAACTGGCAATTCTGGATGGGTCTACCACATATCATGGAATAATAGAGGTCCGAAGTGACTTCCGGAGATCATCTAGTCCCAATAACCCTGCTAAATTTAGCAAGTTTGCCTGGAGTAGCTTGCACAGAAACATGTCCAGGAGGGTTTTGAATGTCTTCAGAGAGGGACACTCCACAACCTCTCTGAGAAAAAATGTCATTTATTCTTCACGGGAAATAACACCGTGGGAGTCTGCCTGTCACAGAAGGAGTTAAAAGCACTGTCTAGGACACTTGGAAGTTTTCTAGAAATTACAAAGACTAGGAAATGGAGTGTTATGCCTGCTCTAACTTTTCATATCCTTGCTTTTGAAGTCGTA
>VWYK01009587.1:10112-20499 GCA_013399775.1 Semnornis frantzii | reverse complement strand
GTGACTCTATGATACTGTGACTGAATTTGTCCAGCTCCTCCTTGAACCTTCTGATGCTGTCTCCACAAACCCCTGTGCCAGCACACTTGCACTCCTGTGCCACTACTTGCAACTTCTGCCTAAAGCAGCTCTTTCTAGCCCTTATTTTAAATTGGTTTTCTACTAGTTTTGCCCTCTAGTTTTCATATTGGATTTGGTGAAAAACAGGATCACATTCAGCCTATCCATTACCATGAAGCTTTTGGAAACCTGAATTCCCTTCCCAATCAGTAGCCTTCTCATCCTCAGTTACTGCTCACAATATAGTCATATTCTGCAATGATTTGATTCAGACAGTCAAGGCTCTGGCCCAAAGGAAAAGAATCATCAGGCCAGTTAGCCACCAGCAGTAAGAAATCTGCATATAGTGCTTAAGTCCTGGTTAACTTTTTTTTTTCCCCCCAATTTTTATTGCAAACTAGTTCTGTGTCTTACACTGAGAACAGTGCATTGCACAAGCTTTTGTAGGATCCAAATTTTGAAATTGCTACATACAAGAACACCAGCTGTGACCATGAGTAAAAGCATGGGTCTCAGCCAATTGACCACAGTTTGCACACAGACTATGTGTGATCAGTCTGACTGTCTCTTGGAAAACACACACATCTCTCAGTTACATGGTTCATCTTACAGGGAAGAAAGTAAATCTCTTTTCAGTGCACAAGTGGGACTGAGAATAATTAATCTGTCAGTGTGGCCATCAAGCCCAAAACATTTTGGTTTGATCTGGACTGAAGATAAGTTTTTCCTTAGTTTTCCTTAGAAATCAATCCCCAAAATGAGGCATGGAAAGCCTCATTTAGTTTTCAGAACTGCAAAACTGATCTTCTAAATAATTTTCCAGGAAACACTCTGCAAACTCTGAACCATTTCTCAAAAAGCAAAGAGATGAGCCAAGGGTTTGCAACACTAAGGGAGTTTTCTTGCTGTCCGGAGTGCTGCTGCATGCCCCTTTAGCTCAGAACCCGTTAGCAATCAACTCTTCTAACACCCTCCACAGCAGAGAAATTGTGTTTACAACACTCCACAAGAGACAGGCCTCGGACCCCCCAAAAGAGTGGGGAGAATCACCCCTCAGTCCATTGGCCACGCTTTTGATGCAGCCCAGGATGCCACTGGCCTTCTGGGTTGCAAGTGCATGTTGTTGGTTCACGTCTAGCTTCTCACCCACCAGCACCCCCAAGTCCTCTTCCACAGGGCTGGTCTTGATCTTATCATCCCACAGCCTGGATTGATAATGGGGATTGTCTCCACTATATTATATATAACATAAAATGCAATATTTATAGATATATTTCCTAAATAGTTATGTGTATAAACAAAGACAGAAGCACAGAAGTTTATAGGTTTCTAAAATGCCTATAAATGCTATTTATAGAAAAGATTTTAAATCTCAACTCCCTCCTCTAGCTAAATCCCTGCTCAAGATATAAAAGCCCTTTCAAAACCCCAAACTTCTCACTTTCCCCTTTGCTCATCCTAATTTGGGACTGATTGCCCCAAATCAGAACTTACCACAGGCCTAGTGGCGACACCACCACGTTACAGAAATGCTCCCAGGCCTCCGACTCAATAAAGCCTTTGGAGATCGAGGCCAGACAACAGCTCGATTTCTGGCAGCACTGCATTTCGGTCGTGTTGCAGGAAATGGGTTGCAGGTGAGCGTTACAGTGACAGTCTGAAGGAGGCGAACGAGGCCGCCAAAGGAACTGAGCCGCGCATCCCACTGAGAGGCAGGAGATGCCCGTGCGTGCTCAGTGCTGCCATCCGGTGTTTAATCATGGGCACTGCAGTTCCGTAGCGGCGTGCCGCCCCGTCCGTTCTCAGTGCTGCTGAATGCTTCAAATGCCGGAAAAATTCTTTGGCGGTGGCGGTGGTGTGGTGGTATTAAATAATATTTACACCTGTATGTTTAGTGTGAAGACTTAAATAGACTGTACTGGGACCAGTACTGTTTGGTATTTTTATCAATGATATAGGCAGTGGAATCAAGTGAAACATCAGCAAACAGATAACAAGCAAGCTGAGTGAAACATCAGCAAGTTTGCCGATAACACCAAGCTGAGTGGTGCTGCTGATATGCTACAGGGACGAGATGTCATCCAGAAGGACCTAGACAAGCTGGAGTGTGGGGCTCAGGTGAACCTCATGAGGTTCAACAAGACCAGGTGCAGGGTCCTGCAGCTGGGCCAGAACAATCCTCATCAACGCAAATGATAGAAAGCTAGAAAGCAGTCCTGCAGAAAAAGACTTGTGAGTTCTGGTGGATGGGAATCTGGCTATAAACTAACAATGTGCACTTGCAGCCTGGGCCAATGGCATCCTGGGCTGCATCAAAAGAGGCATGGCCAGCAGACAGGGAGAGGTGATTCTGCCACTTTGCTCTGCTAAGCCCTCAACACAGGAAAGACAGGGACCTGATGGAGTGGGTCCACAGGTGGACCATGATCAGAGAGGTGCAACACATCCGCTGAGAACAGATTGAGGGGGCTGGGGTTGTTCAGCCTCAAGACAAGACTCTGGGGAGACCCAACAGTGGTATTCTGGTACCTGGAGGGGGCATACAAGAGGGCCAGAGAGGGACTGTTTACAAAGGCCTGTAGCGATAGGACGACGGGCAATGGCTTGAAATTAGAGATTTAGAATGGATGTCAGGAGGAAGAGGAGCACTGGAATAGGTTGCCCAGAGAGGTGGTTAAGGATCCATTCCCGGAAATATTCAAGGCTAGGCTCGATAAGGCTCGGCTCGATAAGGCTCTGAACAACCTGATCTAGTGGAGGATGGCCCTGCTCATTGCAGGGGCATTGGACTAGGTAAGCCTTGGAGGTCCCCTCCAACCCAGGCCACTCGATGATCCTGACTGGACCATCTGCAGCCACCGAATCACCTCCAGCGTGCGCTGACCAGTTTTGAGAGGCAAACACGTACGCCTAACCTTCGCCAGCGCCCTCTTCTCGGAGCGGCAGCACAGTCCTGTCAGAACAAGCTCACTCTGCCAGCTTCCCCTCCTTCACAGGGCAAAATGGGCCCCGCCGCGGGCCCCGCCTCCACACGCCCTCGGCCACGCCCAGTCACGTCGCTTTCCGCCATAGGAGGGGGAGAGGACAGCGCGCCTCACGTGAGCTCCCGCAGCGTCCGGAGCAGCCGCCGGGCTCCGCCCCCCGCCCCGCTTATTTGCCCTGAGACATAGATCCGCCCTTCAGATTGGTTGTTGGCTCTGCCACTCTTAGCCCGCCCTCTCGCTGATTGGCGGTCGTCTCGCGGAGGCCCCGAGGGGCGGGCTGTGGCGGTCGGTGGGAAGGAAGGAGCAATGGCGGCGGTGGCTCAGTGCGTGCGGGCCGCGCTGCGCCCGCGGTACCCGCTGCTCAGCTTCTCGCTGAGGTAAGAGTTGTGCCGTGCCGCGTCTTCTGGCCTGGATCGGGCACGTCGAGAGGGGTTCGCATCCGTGTCCGCACTCACGGCCTCCCTAGCGTCTGGCTGGGCTAGGCCAGGCGGAGAGCAAGTCCCAGACCTGCCGTGCAGGGTGCTTCACCCTCTGAGCACCGGCCCTCTGGTTCTTTGCGCCTTCCTACAGCCGGGACCGATTGGTTCTGGCCCTCTGTTCGCGGCCGCACTTTGCTGGTTTCCCGTACGCTTTCCCGACCAGACGTTAGAAGAGCTTCCTGGCCTGGTCTGGAGTTTGGAGGCCTCCACGCCTGAGCCCTTGGTGTGGTGTGCAGAGATCCGAAGCCTTTTGTCATTGCAGTATTGATCCACCAGCCTCGTTCATCAGTTGGATTGCTCGGGCAGTTCAACTACTTGAACCTGAAAAACGTTTGGAAGGGATAAATTACCATCGTGGCGGGGACTGGCTCGTTCTCGTTCTTGTGATGTAACAGTGACAAAGTAGTGATACTGAAGGTTTTGCAGTTGCTCTCTAGCGGCAGTTGCTCATTGGCAAACCGCCGTTCTTGTTACTGTGTTTTCTGGGAGACTGTTGAAGATGATTGCATCACATAAACTGGAATTTCATCCTCATAGAGTACCATGCTGTAAACGACCTCACATTCCTCTTAAAATTCCTGCAAGTACTTCATAAACAGATTATACTGGAATATATAGCAGTGGTTACCTTGCAGCAAAGTTATTTTTTGCAACAGTTTCTGTTGACTAAGTTCAGTTACTTCTGATTAAAATTTCTAAAGTTTCTTTAGTTTTCAGAGACTAGGATTGTTGTGTTTGTGTTTTACTGTGAGAATTTCCAGTATGTCTAAAAATGCTAATCTCAAAAGTAGTAAGCAACTGATTAATATTGTCCATGTTTTCTTTGACGTAGGACTTCTCCACGACTTCTTTGTGTAGCAACACAACAGAAAAATAGTGGCCAGAACTTGGAAGAGGACCAAAGTCAGAGCCAAAATGAGCAGAAGGTTGAATCCAGCTCTGCTGAAAAAACATTAACTGAAGAGAAGGCCAAACTGGAAGAACAACTTAAAGAAGTTACTGTAAGTGTGATTTAGTCATCAGATTGCATGCCTTGCAGTGTGCCTAAGAGTGCTCATTATGGATTCTTGGTGCACAGTTTGAATGCAGTTGCTGAATAAAACCGTACAGTTTAATAGTTTATTTAAACTTAAGAGCAGATGTACTCCAACACCTGGCCCCAAAATAAGATTTTTGCAGAGTTTTGTTCCAATTTGTGAATAGAATTGGACCTTCTCCAGCCCACATGTTGCTGTCTCCAGTTCACTTAGGTTTTGCTCAGTGGAGAACTAATTTCTTGAAGTGCACAGAAGGGTCTGAAAGTGCCTCTGCTGTACGTATTTGTGTGTGCTAAGAGCAGGCTTTTTGAAAACAGCTGCTTACTTTTTTCAAAGGTCAGGGTTAACAATGCTTAGGTTTTATATAAATACTTAAGTCAGTGGAAGCTTCAAATCGCTATTGGAGAGCCAAAGCTGATGCAACACCTTCCCTCCCTCTGGCCTGATGTATCTTGCATTCTCTCCCACATCTGACTTAGCAGAGGGTGAGAGATGCCCTGAGAGGATGGAGATGTCGATTAAACAAAGATGCTGTTTTTATGCATTGGAGCTTTCTATGAAATGTCATACTAAAGTGTTTGAGATGTTGAGAGGTAGCCCAGAACCCTCTATAGAAGCAGCACCTATGGATCATAAATGGATCGAGTTTCCTTTCTGTTGCCCTTCCCAAAACACTGAAGGACAAAGCTGAGGTGTCATTTGGCATCTCTGTTGACAGCATTTGCTGTTGGGTACCTAATGCGGCTTTTCACTCAACTCATTGACTACTTTGATTCTGAGTCTTCACTAGCATGTGAAGGTCAGGTATATTCAAGTGGAAGCCCACCATGGAGTTCTGAGTTAGATGCTGAAGCACTTAACCTGAAATGCTTCAGTTTATTGAATTTCATTCTTAGTATATCTGGTGCTGGATGACCATGTTGCTAGGAAGGGACCAAAACTCAACAACAGAGGAGTTAAGCTTTGAAAAATCTGAAGGACACTCAGTGGTATGTGTGGAGGGGAAAGAGATGGTTTGAAACCATCTTTTAGAGGTTTACTGGTTGAACTCAAATGATCTTAAGTGCCTCTTCTAAACAAAACAGTTCTGTGATTCTATGAAGGTCATGGCTGGGTTGAATCTTGTTTGCCATAGCATCAAAATATTTTATGACTGCTGAAGTCTTTCTATGAACACTCATCAAAAAAAGGAGAAATCTCTGAATCGTGAAAGTTGATCAACCTGTACAGTGTAAAACTTCTCTGGCTAATCCATGGACAAATCCTGAGTCTGGAAGCCCATCTCATTTCCCTCACTTGTGTCTGCACTAAAGTGAAGCAAGTATCTGCCTCGTTTTGAAGGTTGCTGTGATAAATGGCTTGACATCTTCTTTAGCTGATGGGTCTAGCATGTGTAGCTGTTTAAAATGCTGGTTTATACTGAGTATGCTGGTTTGAATTCTTGTCAACTATCCAACCGCCAGGCATAAAAATCTCTTGTGTTACTGTTTTTTCTTTAGGACAAGTACAAGAGAGCCTTGGCAGATGCAGAAAATGTGAGACAAAGAAGCCAGAAGCTGGTAGAAGAGGCAAAGTTATATGGTGAGTGGAGGCTTCTTTTGGGTGTACTCACAAAACCCAGGAAATGCAGAACCTGGAAAACTCAGCAGACTGGCCTGCAGGTTGGACAGTCCTGATCCTGACTGCTGGTTTAAGAAGTGTGTCTGAGCCAGAGAGGTTTGAACAGTTCCTCATTTTGCATCAGAATTGTTAGCATTTTGCCAGACAGATGTTCTTGGTGCTTGTTTTGGACTTGGTTTCTCTTATATTTGAGTAACTGCACTGTCAAAGGCCATACCTTCCAAACAGAATACATTTAGGTGTTGGTCAGGATTCTTTCCAGTGGTAGGAAAGTACAGTCACTGGCTACAAGGAGTGCTAGAAACTCATCTTTCTTCCAGAGCCAGGCTACTGACATCCAATACAACTTTTTGACAGTAAACCAGAAATTGTATTAAAATACTGCAGCAGAAGATAGCTGTGTCACAGTGTTTGACTGCCACTTTGGCTTGAAAAATGAGTAGGCCTTTTTTGCCACGCACTATACACATCTGTACAGTTTAATTTTGAATACAGAAGTTTTAATTTCAGGGTCTTCAGTAAATATGTACTGTAGGAAAAAGTATTCCTCAGTTACATAGTTTTGTTATACTGTTTCCATGCTTCATGCAGGTTGGGAATCTTTTTTATCATTAGTTTTCCTCAAGTGGATTGATTCCATTTCCTTCTATTTCTTTTTAGGGATTCAGAGCTTCTGTAAGGACTTACTAGAAGTTGCAGACATTTTGGAGAAAGCAACAGAAAGTATTCCAAAAGAAGAGATCAAGGATGAAAATCCTCACTTGAAGAGTTTATATGAAGGGCTTGTTATGACAGAAGTACAAATTCAGAAAGTGTTTAAAAAACATGGCCTGCTCAGACTGGATCCTTTGGGAGCCAAGTTCGATCCCTATGAACACGAGGCATTGTTCCATACTCCCATGGAAGGGAAGGAGCCTGGCACTATTGCACTGGTGTCCAAGATTGGCTATAAGCTGCACGGCCGTACGCTGCGGCCTGCCTTGGTGGGTGTTGTCAAAGATGCATAGCTGCTTGGTCTGAGAAGTGAAAATGCCATACAACTATTAAACAGCTGGGTGGTTTTTCTTTTACACCATGCTTTCCTCCTTTGCCCTCCTTCCTGTCCCCAAGAGGTATAAATGAATTGGTTGAGGTCTCCCCAGGAAAATGAACTGATGAAATTCTCATGTGCTTAGTGGCCTTCAACATGACTATTTCATAAGCTTTCTTCCCAGGGGTGAAAGACAAGAGGCATTGGGCCCTCTCATACTTTAGATTAGATAATATTTTTTTACAATTACTGCTTCTGAAGGTGCATTAAATTGAACACATTTTGCAATCTCACATTTATCATTAAGTGTAGACTGGAAATCCGAATAGTGGTTCAAACTATTACTTTTGTAGAAGCTAACACTGCAGAAGTGGGGGAAATGGTACAAATAACCCATTTCCTGCAAGTGTCTATCAGCTTTTACACATTGATGTGAAAACTGCCCTCCTTTTTTTTTTTTTTTTTTTGGTCTACTCAGAAATAATCTCAACAACTGAAACTGGTCTTTGTGAATTCCGACCTGTAAATAAAAGACAATAGAGAGTAGACAGCATTTGTAATTGTTTAACCTTTTTTGTTCTGTACTAATGTTGACTTGAGAAAACCATCTAATATTTGTATGGCATTGAAGAACCAATAGATTTTATCCTATCTCTGGATTTTTAATTTAATATTGTATAAATCGGTTTAAAATTTTTGATAGTCTTGTCTTCCAAGCTTTACAATCAGTTTGTTATGCAAACTAGTTACAGCCCTGCTGAAAGCCAAGAATACCCAAAGAAACAAGTAGCTGAGAGTTTGGTACATACTGTCTTATTCAATTCTAAAAGTAACTGCATGTAAGTGGCTCAAACGAAAATGTGAACTTGGCTTCATCTTCATCTCATGCATTTATTCAGCTTTGATCTTGAGTTGCAAGGGAATTTTCCAATAGGCAGCTCTTGCTGTGTCTAACTCCACCTGCTGCTTCCAGCCCTGCACAAGCAGGCTGAAATACACCAGGTAACTACCAAAAGCTTTGTCCTGCATCTGTCTGACCACCTGGACGGGAATGGGTGGAATTTGGCAATTGCACAACTGGCAAAGCACTTAGGAAGTTAACTAGGAGGAACCAAAGTGCATGCTGCTGTTTGTGAGTTAGTCATTCTTAAGAAAGCAAATGTTGCAGGGGGGGACAGGGGAGGTACAATAATTTTTGGTGTGTGAGAAGACAACTACAGTGTTAATGTTTTTCAAATTAATCAAGTTCAGGGATCAAAGTGCAAAGACTCAATGTAAAACTACAGGGCAAAAATTGGAAGATTCCATATACTTAAGTTGAAGTTGGGAGTAACTTCCTTCCATCTAGGATAGCTTCTAGGAGTGACCAGGGTCTGTTTCTGTACCTTAAGAACTGTCATGCATTGTTAGCCCACTCCCAGCTAAATCTAACAGTAACTTCATCAGTATCAAAGTTTTTCCAGCAGAGCAGTTGAAACAAAAAGCACAGCTAGCAGATTTGATTGTTAATGAGCTTCCTAGCACCTCACTCAAATTCAGAGTGTCCTTAAACACAAGTTACTGTTAAAGATTCAGCACAAGACTCAAACTAGTATCTTTAAAGCCAGTAACTAAGCAGCTCTTCCTTGGCCTGCCCTTCCAGCATGGAATGCTTCAGTCTTTACTGAGAGCTAAAACCACCACTGCTGTACAACAGTAAAAAGCACTGAAGAAATCAAAGAACAGAAGTGACCTGTTCTGAAGTTTAAGAGCAGCCAACAAAGCCACCACTAGTACCTCTGCTTTAGCTATTTCACAAAGGCCACCCATCATCATTCAGCTGAAGTGCATCTCTCTCCATTTGTCACTGCAAAGATTGAAGCTCTTTTCCCTCATGACACAAGCTAGGTTACCATTAAATCAATAATAGAAACAAACTTTAATACAATTTTATTTACCAATATACAATGCAAAACCCTAGTAAAATGCTGAGTGTGCACAACATCAGTTAGGTTTCACATGATTTCAGCACAGGCATTTGTGTGTCTGGCACAGCTCCACCAGCACACCACTCAAATGAGTGCAACATTCCCTTTAAGGAAGAAGCTGAGGAGCTGAGTGTGCTCACCAGACACCTTCCTTCACAGTACTTAATGCATCAGCACTGAAGAGCAGCTGGGGCACATGCGAGAACACCTTGCAAGCACAGACAGCAAACTCAGAAGCTGGTGGAGTCCGTTACAGTCGCAAAGGTACCAGATGCAGCTGCAGCACAAGAGAGTAATGGCAGACTGCTCAGTTTGTGTGATTCACAAGGCAGTTTATGGTCCAGGACTCCTGCAAGCCTACTCATCCTGTTATTAATGCTTGCTAGGACTGCAACAGGCCAGGGCAGGAGGGTCTGTATCCAAAATGGTCTGTAACAAACCCTTCTGCACTGGGTAGCACACACAGAGGGGAGATGATTCTCCTTTGTTACTTAGTGAGCAAGTATTACTGTAAAACATCATTGAGACTAGACTGATTGAAGTAAACATACAGCATTAAAACAGACTTATTGCTGCCTCTGTCAGTAGCAGATCCGTATTTGGAAAAGCTTCTGGAGTGTCATTTTCTCATACGCTTACATCAATGCTGTTAGGACAGATACTATCATTAGTAATATCTTTAATTAGAAAAGTCAAGAACATTAAGCATATAAAACACCTTTTCATTAGCAACATGAAGGCTAGGTTATTTGTACAGTATAGGAAGCACTTCCGGATGCACACAAGATACAAGTTGAAGAGCTCTTTGCCATGTTTTTTTCTCAGCCCCTTCACCACAGAAGAGAAGCAGCATAGCTCTAGTAAGTTGCTGGATTAACATAACTGCATCTCAATTTAAAAACAGACAAACAAAAATCAGCAGCTCATTACAAAGGAATGCTGAGACTAAATCAGTTCCATATGAAGATAGGGAACAGCAGCATCCTCTAGTGCAAGTCACCTTTAAAATTAAAAGCGTAGCTGACAATGAGACACTGCTTCTAGGGAAGCCCTTTCCAAGGGACTAGTATTTGCTAAAGCAAACAGTTACCACCTTGAATTTGCTTGCAAGTATAAAATAAATATTGATATCCGTATTTCATACATTAAAAATACTTTATTTTACATTCATTTTGATGTTCAATAAGTTACTTCTAGCACCAAAAAAAAA
>VWYK01009587.1:0-10050 GCA_013399775.1 Semnornis frantzii | reverse complement strand
AAAAAAAAAAAAAAGCCACCACCCAACGCTTTTTATAGGGGCTGAGGAATTAAGAAACTACAAAGTGTAGAGTTCATTTCAACATTTAAATGACTTATTGGTGCCTAGATTTTTTAAAGTTACTGTTCAGCTGGGCTTTAGGCTATTGCTTCAGTTAGACTTGTATGTGCGAAAACACTGTAGAAATAAAAAAAATCACAGATTTGAGGGGAAAAAAAAAAATTCATAAATGCCCCCCACAAATCTTTTAACCTCTCAGCTCCACACAGAGTTGAGACTCCAGAACACTGTCAGTAATGGTGTGTGCTATGGCAGTTAGGTAACAGGTTAATGAAGAACCAGAATTGCATAACGACACAGAAAGGAGGCTGAGCCTCCTTCCCAGAGGAGCAGGACAGAAAATAACTGAGGGTTTACACCTCAGGAACCCGTGTGCTGTTTGTGCACGCACCTAGGGTGGAAGTAGTTCTTAAAGCCACTCAGCACACTGCGGTTAGCTCCACCGCTGCCAAGGAGAGGCAATTTTGTCCCTGGTGTTCCACAACAAGCCACTCACAGGTAAGCCAAAGTAGCAGACCCCAGAGGACATAGCCCTTGCCTCTTCTGAAGGGACACAACATGACAAGCTCAAAACAAAAAGGCACTAGAGTTTTGTTTTTTCTTGCTTAGAAATGCTGGCTTTGTAATTTCACCTTTTCATTCTAATCTCAAACGGTAACACTCTTTTGGTAATGCTGAATGTAGTAATGGAAACCCAATCCTGATTAGTGTACTCTGACGAGCTGCAGAATTAACACCTGGTTCAGATTTTGTGGTATCCTCACTGACTACAACCCAAAGCAGTAAACCAAGATGACATTTCCAGTGCTTGCACTTGCTCTGAGGCCAGTCAAGGTCCATGTTTTGGCACACATGCACTCCAGAAGACCTGCCCAACTGACCTCCAGTTGCAAGCACAAGCAGCATTGTGCAGTTTTACCTGGCAACTACTTGTTCATTCAGTTAAATATCAGTATGGGAATTTAAGGACAAAGTGAGCATGAAAATCCTTTTCTAGTCCTCCTTCAACATCTCTCCCTTAATTGGTAGATCATACTACAAGAGCACTGTGCATATGGCATGCCTGTTATACGCTGTGTTCCATCACAACCTGGTGCCCATGGCAAGCACCTGGTCTAGAATGCAGCCCCTGTAAGTTGTGCTCAGTCCCCTCTCCCAGTGCACTGTTCTCTCTGTGGTGGGCTGCATCCCACTTCTCCTACCTCGTCAGTAATTTCAGCAGGTTCATTCTAGTACATTTCAAGGTCTGTGCAACTAGAACCCTATGACGGCAGCACACCAGCTGTGCACTTCGACCTGATCTGCATCACTTCTCAGTTTTGTTTATAAAAACCACTCAGTGATCACCTTCCATGTGGGAGTCTTACTCCCTGTCCCTCCCAATCAAATCAGAAGAGGCAGCTACATGCCTCAGCCCATACAAGCTCAGAAGTTACAGGTACCAAAGGAGAAAAAGGTTCACCCAACAAGACGAAAAGAGTGATTTTGCTGCCTGAGGCTCCGAACCACTGCAAGACAACCCACTGCCTGTTTTCCCAAACCCCATTTCTGGCCCACGTCAGCTACTTCTCAGTAGTGCTGACCCCTCCTCTGGAACACACCACCACAGCTCCTCCATACTACTGCAACTCTGCTACTCATTTAGTGAATACTGCAGCTTCAGAGGGAATGGAGGCAGCTCTTGAAAAACCTTGTCCACAGTACAAGTACCTGAAGGCATCTCGCCTACCTGCATTTCTCTCCTTCCCCTCCCTGCCATGGCTCATCCCTACTGTATTCCTGACAGAAGCTCTCACCCTTGGTTGTAGTTAGTTACCAAGGAGAAGGATCTGAAAGCTCAACAATGGTCATGAAAATCCTGGCTCACCATGCTCCTGAGCTCAGGACTTTTATAAGCTTCACTTTGCTGCCAGTATGACACCAAAATAACAAAACAATGGGAGAAGAAGGTTACCGGCAAATGAAACTGTCTCCCACCTGCTGAGAAAAGCAAGGATTACACCGATACTCATGTGTCCAGCAGTAGGGAGTAAAGTAACTCCTTGAACACTACTGGACTCAAGTTCACTTGAAAGAAATATGTTCTTATGGTGTACCAAAAGCAGTGAATCCAATGCGGAAGTTTCACAATTAAGTATTTTCCATGATCCAAAGCAAAAGTCCATCTGAACCATGGACCATGAATGCTGCAGGGCTTTATGTGCTTACGTTTTTGTTGGTTCTTAAGTGACAAAATTTCTGTATCTTTGGGGAAGGAAGGAAAAGAAAATCTTAAGGGAGTCCTAGAGGCTGTACTGGGCCTCTGCTGTGTTCTTTCAGATCAGCCAAGTCTCAGGAAGCATCCCTAGATATCCAACCACTTTCTGTTAGAAAGTTTAAAATCCTTTTCTTCAGTACCTTATCCAAGTAACTGGGAAGGCGACTCTTGGAAGGAATTCCTTGTCTTTTTTGGAGATGGTCTTTAATGATGATGGTTTTTACAGTCACGTAACGTGCAGGACTCAAATTTAGAGAGCTGCACAGCACCTTTTCCCTGTCTGATAAGAGTTCAAAGCCAGGCAGGTTTTCAATGGCAGCAAACTCACCTTCTTTACCATCTTCCTTCCCTCTCTTGGAGCTAGCTATGTTTTTGTTCTCCTTCCTCTTCTCTCGTTTGTGCCTGGCTGCCTCATACTCCGCTGACTCTTCCATTTTGGTGATTCCATTTCGACGGTACCGCTGCAGCTCCCGAATCTTTGCTCGAAGTATCCTCTCCTTGTGCATGTTCTCAAAGAAGTCTTCAAACTCCTTACAAGACATAAACTGGTACAGAGGCCTCAGTTTCAGCCTCAGCTCCTTCTCTTCTTTCGTGATCTTTCGCTTGGGAGCTTTTTCCTTGTCCTTTTTGTCCTTGCCCAGAAAGGCCGGTACCAAGTTGTAGTCTCGCGCAATGTTCTTCCTCCGCTGCCTCTCCTTGAGTTTCCTCACATACATGTCGACGTGAGCTCTCTTCAGCTCTATTTCCACATCGTCATCATCGTAGTTCACCGAGAGGCCGCTGATCAGAGTCTCCGCATCCTGATCGTACTCGATCTCATAGTCGTCCCGCAGCGGCATGTACCCCAGCTGCTGCTGCTCGGCCACTGATATGTCCAGCGGCGGTAGCGGCGTGGTCAAGCTGGGGGAGAGCGGGCCGCCGCTGGGGCAGGTGTGATCCGTTACTCTGTTGGGAATAGTGTCCGGGATGCAGGCTTTTCCCAGGTTGCCATGGATGTACATGCTCACATAGTGTTCCATCACCTCCTGGGGCGTTCGGGATGCTCCGACGTGGGCAGCCATGTCCTCCTACATGGAAAATAAGGAGGCATGAGAAAATGAGTCCCATTGCATCCCCAGCAGACCATGCACTCAGGGAAGAGCATGATGACTTCTTCACTGCTCCTCAAAAGCCAACTCATAACACTTGAACTTCTCTAGCAACACTGAAATTAGCTATATCTCCATCAGACCTGCATTTTTAGGTCCAAACAGATATTCAGAAGTGCATGGGGGCACATAAGCCGTGAAAAGGGCACCAGAAATATCACCAAGGCAAAGGGCATCAAAGCACCACTGAGACACTGGATTCACATGGTGGTTGGTGGGCATCCATGGCTCTCCCAGGAAGCCATCTCGTCAGGAGAGAGACAGAGTAACACTGCTATGTCCTTTAGATTCTATTCATGCACAAACGACATTCAGAGCAACATTTAGAGCAAATAAGGACAGCATTTACAGTAAGACAGGTGGCGTTTGCTGTTTTCTACATATTTAAGAACTAACACAAACTATGACAATCATAAACACAGATTTTTAAAGTCTTTAGATTCAATGAAGCAAACCATAATGAAATAATAATTAATGAACCAAATAATGATCGTTTTCTCTGCCAGCTGCACACTGACACAGAGAACAAGCAGCACACTTACAGCTGAGATACACTGAAGCAAGAGCCTGGACATTAAGAAGATGACGAGTGTACAAGATCTGGAAGAAACAGGGTAGGGGAAGGGCTATAAGGTAACTTCAGATAGTGACAGGTTCAGTTCCGAGAGCCCGAGGCGCTCCTTACTCAGCAGCTGTCCTGCAGGCAGGACACGCACGGCCCTGAGGTTACCACCGGGCACGGAAGCCGCCTGCACCCGCCAGCCTGGAGGATGCGGTGCCCCCGGGACCAGAGCTCTGCAGAACAGGCCGTGACACCGGGGCCTCCCGTCAGCAGCGCGCACATCTCTGCGGGCTCCCCGCAGCCCAGGCCGGTGGCTTCCACACAGCCTCAGGCACTCCGAGGCCACCATCCCGGGAAGGGTCGTCACACCCTCCCTCGGCAAAAGGGAGCGTCGGCCGCAGGAGGGCAGCCCGCCCGCGGCCTGAGGGCCAACGCTACCCCGCTGGGCGCTGCTCCCTCGCTGTCAGGGGGGACGCGGACCCCCCGCCACCGACAGCCGGCCCCGCGCCCGCCGCCCTTACCCAATTGCCGAAGCCGAATTGCTCGATGGCATCCAGCAGCAGCTGCTCCTCCCGGCTGCTCCAGCCGCCCTCGGCCTCGGCGCCCCAGAGGGTGAAGCGGCCGCCGTCGACGAGCTGGTAGCCGTGCCATCGGCGGTGCGGGCCGATCTCGGCACCCGCCGAGAAGCAGTCGGGGCAGAGCTCGATGTCGGCGCACTCAGTGCAGCGGAAGCGCAAAGAGCTCACCTCGGCCAGGCAGTACACGCAGTACTTCTTCCCCAGTTCCGCCATCTTACCCCGCCCGCCCGCAGGCCACGCGCACGCGCCGGCACGCCCCTGTGCATGCAGCGCCAATGGCAGAGCGCCCGATAGGCGGAGCCCCCAGGCGGAAGGCCAATGGGCACTAAGGGCTTGGCCTACCTCCCGGATCCCCGGCCAATGAGGACAACGCACCTGGGCGCGGGGGGTATTAAAATGGATGAGCGGCCAGGATTGGCCGAGTGGGATCCGTCTTCCTTTCCAGCGACCAATGGGAGAGGGGACCTCGAGCAACCTCGCCGCTGAGTGGTAGTAGGAGGCCAAGGGGCGCGGCCGAGGCTGCGTCACGGCGAAAGGGGCGGAGCCGACCCTCGTTGCCTAGACAACCGGGGAAGCGGGGAGCAGTCCCGACTCAGATGCAGCTGCAGGGGCCGGGGAGCTAGGCCCGGCCGCTCCAGAAGAGTCGCTGGGGCTCGAAGAGCCGCCGAAGCGAGGCTGCGGATCGCATGAATGCCGAAGAACGAAATGAGGAGCTCATGCCCCTCTCCGAGCCGCGAGTGCAGCCCGGTCTGTCCCATCGTAATCTCCTCCTCCTGGCGAAAAGGTTACTAAAAAAGGACATAGACTTCTTCGAGACAGGCCTATTTCTTTGCCTAACGTCTACCACTCAGCATCAAACACCACATGTATGATGTCTTTCTCCCCTTGAAGCTTTATTGCCATTACTTATTTTAAGCTGAAGCACTTCTTCAAGGGCGCGACCAGAATCAAAGGAATTGACCAATTACTCTCTTATTTCTAGTGCTCTAGAAATCCAAAACCTTAAAACCACCTCAAAAGCTCAGGGATAATGGGCAAAGGGTGAACCTGTCATGGCCTTTGAGAAGATGAAAAGGCTGTGACAAGCTCAAAAATGCAGCAAAAGTAGTAACAAGCTCAGTAACACATCCTGCAGCTCAAAAAGAAGTTATCGAGCACCATGCATATTGTTAGCCAGCTCAGAGAGAAACCAAAGTTTGTGAAAGCTGAAAATTAGAGCAGAAAGGCAGAGCTGACGGACATTGAGAGACTTGTTACAGAAGAGACACTCTCATTGGAACAAAACAGGCCATAGGCAAACTGTGCAGAAACAGTGTGAAACTGCAGCACAAGTGTGGCTTGCCTGGACATGGAATGCTGCTTCGGGACTTTGAGGAAAAGGTAAATGCTGTAGAACTGCTAAGTCAGCAACTGGAAACACTGAAATGTGACCATGCTGCACTGAGCCTCAATTATAAGGGAATTCAGAGATTCAAAGAAAAAAAAAAAAAACCAAGGAAGCAAATTCCTCTTTCCTGAAGTAAGCATGGGAACAAAACAAACCCAGGACTTTTCCATAATTCCAATTTTTGAGATGCCTTATTTTGTTTTTTTGTAAATCCTGAGGGCTGTTCCCCAGGAGAGCAAAAGGCTCCAGGGAGGCCTTTTAACTATTTTAACTGCATTCCAATATCTGGTGGGGACTTGGAGAAGCAGCTGGGGAAGGACTGCTTAGAAGATCTTGTAGCAATAGGATGAGGGGCAATGGTTTGAAATTGGAGCAGAGGAGATTCGGGTTGGACCTAAGGAAGAAGTTCTTTACAACGAGAGTGGCAAAATACTGAAACAGGTTGTCCAGGGATGTGGTTGAGGCCCCATTCCTGAGAACATTCAAAATCAGCCTTGATATGGACGTGGGTAACCTGAACTAGTCAGAGATGGCCCTGCTGACTGCAGGGGTGTTGGATGAGATGACCTTTGAGGGCCCCTTCCAACCCAATACAATCAAATATTGGAATGGGATGAGTCACCAACTCTGGATGGTTGGTTTAAAGGTCACTTGGATGTGGTGGTTGGGGATATGGTTTAGGGGTGAACCTTGTAGAGTAGGGCTATTGGTTGGACTTGGTGATCCCAAGGACCTCTTCCAACCTGGATGTTTCTGTATGATTCTGTAATACATGACACCGTGATCCTGGAAAACAGCACTAAAAAAACCTCCACCTGCAATATTTACATGTGCCCAAGTCCTGACTTTGGACAGACAAAAACTGTTAAAGAAGTCTGTGAAGAAACAGACAGGTACTTGAATTTTTAATTCCTGAATTACTCTGACAGTAGGTGATTAAGGTAACTTTACATGACTTTATTTAACAAAACCATATATTTACAGTTGAAAAAAGTTCCAGTTTGATACACATCTGAACAAAACAAAGGTGACAACTACAGAAAACCAATTTAAACATGATGTACACAGAATGCATCAACACTTCTCTGTGTCACTCTGGTTTTTAGAACATTCAAAAAGAAGTTGTTCCAAGGTACCTTTTTCTTCCAAATGGAATTCTTTACTAAATGAAATTATGTTAATGACTGATTGCTGCTTGAAGTTGCAAAAATGACTTTATAATAAAGTGCAGGTTGTACAGAATTCCAAATCTGGTTGAAGTTTTCTGGTCTCTCTAATCTGCTGCACATACAGTGGTAGATGCAGGCATCTTGATTTGTCCCTAAACCCCTGAAGAAAAGAAAGTTTGCTTGATGGGGACACTTGCTCAATGAAAGAAAATCTCATGCGTCTTGTTACAGATACTCTCAAGCACCTGAACAATAAAATTGTCAAAATTTTTTATGCAATCCCTGAATTTATTATAGAAATCTTCCCTAACAGCTAATTAAGAGATTTGGTATGCTGCAAGAAACTTCAAAAGCTCAGTGGCAAGTAATTCTATGTCCTTAATAATCTCTGTTCTTATCAAAATTCAAGCGTTACCTTTGAATCGAGTTACTGAGAAGTTGAAACAATTGCATCTTTAGGCAGATTTTTGTTTGTGTTTGTTTTTCAAATGTCTTTTGTTTGAAAATGACCTGTGCAAAGCTCTTTTATTGCATTGTTTTTCTTCATTAAAGAACATACCCTATATACACAAAGAAATCATTTAGAAAATATATACATCTTAGAAGAACAGGAAAAAAATGAATCACAAAACAAAATGACAACATTTGCAGGTAACAAACAGTGCACGAGTGTTGCAGCAGGCCTTCTTCCCCACAACTATGTCCATTTCCACTGTTACATTCAACATCTTACTGAGAAGAGTTCAAGGAGAAGAGGCTGCCGATGGCTGCAAGGATACCCCAGTGGCTAAAAGAATGCATCTAAACCAGACAAATGAGCCACGCTCGTAGACTTGTTTGGAAAGGAAACACAAATGTAGTTGCAATGAAGACTTCAATCACAAAACCAGTTACAGTACCACCTAAAAATGTATGCTGAGGAAAAACAGTTTGTCTGTGTTTAAGAAACCGTGTAAAAGCATAGTGCAAACGCTTTGGATGGTAGGCCTCTCGTATCCTTCATGGAAAGGCATATTTGTTGTTGGAATAGAAAAAGTAAGATTAAAAAACACTTACTGACCTTTGAGCTCTCTATTGCACTCCATAGTAGGGTAGCATTCTAGTACCAGCCATTAAAAACCCGAGCTGCACACATTCTGGGAGGATTAACACCTGTTTCATATCCACATCTTCACATCTGTTTTCAGTAAGCAGTGACTAGAAGAAGTCTTATGGAGGAATGAAGATGGCCAACAAAAAGCCACATTCATTATACCAGGTACATAATGTGGAAAAGAGGTCAGTGAGGTATCAGACTTGCAAGCTGCATTTGCATTACACAAAGTGATTTTGAGTCCTCACTTACCAGGGAATCTTGCTCTCACTCTTTTGGATATTAAAACCAAGCTATCTCTTGCAGAAACTATGCTTGTACTAAAGGACAGCATCTTGATTATGTCCCACAGTCCTTTACAGTTTATGTAGAGGTGAGTAGTGTGCAACTATTATTCTCATTATTTTAGATTCAGACAACAAATAATCAGTATCAACCAGACCAAAGAGCATTGGGTAACCACTGCCCATACAGGTAGAGGATGTTGCAAGGCCTGTTTACAGTTAACATAAATATTGCTTCAGCTGAGTTTCCCTTTTCAAAGAGCATCATTATTTATAAAAGAGATTTTACACTAGAAACAGAACATTCTTGTAAATCAGAGGCACTCATGATTTACAGCTGAACATTCATCTGAATGCAAGGGGGATCTAAGCTGTACAACAGAACTGTGTGACCACAGTCTGCTGCCTCTGTAACTTGCTCCCATGTATCAGAGGCTGGATAAAACACCAGGAAATGACTGCTTCTGCTCATCCTAATGGTGCTTGTCTGGCACATTCCCCAAGAAACTTCTTTCACTTGTCACTACATAAAGTTCCACATAATGCTTTCTCACTGTGGCAGCAGCAGCTTCAGGACATCCCACAGAACCTTTTCAGCAGCAACGCTGGCTTATGTAACTTCTCCTCTGCACTCTTCCTCCTCAGTTTTGCCAGTGAGCAGAGCTAGGATTAAAATAACTAGAAAAATTGCCCTGAACCATTTCTCAGTTATCTGCTCAGCCAACAGTTTTACCAGCATAACTGGAGAGATGGCACAGGACTGGTAGGCAAGAATGCTCCAAAACAGCACTGCCCCAGAAAAGGGAGACATGGGAACATACATTAAAGTAGTATGTGACCCTGGCTTTAAACAGAGGAAAGTGTACAACTGAGAAATTACACCAGCTTAGCAGTAGAAACCCCTCAGTGAGCTTGGAATCAGGTCTGACTAAAGGAACTTCTTCCTTTGGCATCCAGATGGGAAACACAGATTTCCAAGGCATCTTGAAGAACAATTGGTTTTGCACTGCTAGTGTGACATCTCTTCCAAGTTTACTTCTACTTAATTTTTTCTCATTGAAGAATGGAATGTGGCTCTATGTCTAAATGATTTCTTTGGTAAATGGGACCCAGAGCCTACAAACCAAGAAGCATTTATAAAGAAATGGTCCTCACAAAATGTAAGTACAAATTCCAGCACCAGTTATTTAAAATCCAAATCCAGCTACCATGATACGTAAGGGAAATATAACCTGCCTAAGAATGAAACTGGGAAATAGCTCTCAGAGCAACCACCATTGCTGAATGCCCGGTCTTTCAATATAAAGAAGGAAAAAACCCCAAGCCCAAAACTTAAGAAACCACCCTTTATGTTATTTAGCTCACTGCCCTCATCAGAAGCAGAGAATGTGTAATGCTGGCCACAGCAAATGCTCACTCCACTAGAAGTTTAAGGCTAAGCCTAGATCTAATTTTTAAGGGTTTTATCCTCCAGTTTCTCTTCCTTGCCCCCTCTCCTCCTTCTCTTTTTGA
>VWYK01009585.1:0-12663 GCA_013399775.1 Semnornis frantzii | reverse complement strand
CCTGGAGGTGTTCAAGGCCAGGTTGGAGGCGGCCTTGAGTGACCTGTCCTAGTGGGAGGTGTCCCTGCCTATGGCAGGGGGTTGGAACTAGATGATCTTTGAGGTCCCTTCCAACCTTACCATTCTATGATTCTATGTAAAAAGAAGACAGTAAGTCACTGATGGAGAAAAAAAAAAAAAGCAAATAGGTGTCCTTACAGATTGGCCTGGGTGCATAATCTAACATACATGTGCCTGTGTCTATGTCCCCATTACACGATGAGTTTGACTTCATATTGGTTATGTGGTGGCACGCTCTGGAGCCATGGCTTGCAGTACACAGGGACTTGAGGTGTTTCTGCAGGGTGTTGTGGGACTTCCCTGCCTCAGACACTAGCTACTAGTTGTTGTCAGAGTCCATGATATAAAGTTCATCTGAAGAGTTTTCGAGGAAAGTATCTTTAAAATAGTTCAATCTTGTACCTGATATTTCTCTATTTCGTTTGGAAAATTGATAAATCTTAAAAACCATCCCCCAGACTCTCTAAAAAAACTAAGCTATAGTCACAAATCAGTTAGGAGGGCTGCCTTTGCATCTGCAAAACTGCACTACCAAGCTGTTCTCTTGGTGCCATCTGTAGCTGCTATGAGCCACTTCAAGATTTAATGTCTGTGTTTGTTCACACACCTTTTAACAATGATTTTTGTGGTTTATTGGTGGTGAACCCTCCTAGACAGAGAGGAAAGCAGGCATTGCAGTTAAAGCACATACTCTTTAGATGAAGAACATTGCCTGGATTCACTTTATGGTAGCAGGAAATTCATGTAACCTCTTTTTATAATTTCCTCACTGTTTTCTCAAGCTGTTGGTGTACTTCACAAGTGTATTATGAGTCCTTAGTTGATACTTGGGAAATCTGGAGCTTCTGGAAAGCAGGACTCTTGTAACTGTTTAGTTCCTTTCCATGGGTATTTTGCCTATCCCATTAGGAGCAATCAGGGTGATATCTTCATGATTACTATAGACTGATTCAGAGCATAATCCCACCAGGTGTTCAGTGCTGCGACATAGCTCCATAGAAGTGTTTAAACACATCCATAATTCCAGCTATGGTTCCAGGAGAGTGAAAGGTCTGGGAAAAAACACCTGGTACTTTCCAAAAGGGTGAGGGTAATTAAAGGGAAAGTAATTCCTTCCTCTTGTGTTTCTAAAAGCAGTGTTTATTTCAGGGATCAGTGCTAGGCCCAGTCCTGTTTAATATCTTCACTAATGATCTGGACAAGGTGATTGAGTCCAGCATCAGTGAGTTCGCAGATTACACCAAGTTAGTAGCAGGTGTTGATCTGTTAGAGGGCAGAAGGGCTCTGCAGAGGGACGTGGACAGGCTGGACAGATGGGTGCAGTCCAGTGCCATGAGTTTTAACAAAGCCAAGTGCCAGTTTTTGCACTTCATTCACAGCAACCCCATGTAGTGCTACAAGCTGGGGACGGAGTGGCTGGAGAGCAGCCAGGCAGAGAGGGACTTGGCGATACTGGTTGATGGCTGCTGAACATGAGCCAGCAGTGTGCCCAGGAAGGCCAGTGGTATCCTGGCCTCTATCGGGAATAGTGTGGCCAGCAGGTCCAGAGAAGTCCTTCAGCCCCTGTACTCAGCACTGGTTAGGCCACACCTTGAGTGCTGTGTCCAGTTCTGGGCCCCTCAATTTAAGAAAGATGTTGAGGTGCTTGAACATGTCCAGAGAAGGGCACCAAGGCTGGAGAGGGGGCTGGAGCACAGCCCTGTGAGAAGCAGCTGAGGGACATTGTGCAGTCTGGAGAAGAGGAGGCTCAGGGCAGACCTCATTGCTGTCTGCAACTACCTGAAAGGAGGTTGTAGCTAGGTGGGGCTGGTCTCTTCTCCCAGGCAACCAGCAACAGAACACGAGGACACAGCCTCAAGCTGTGCCAGGGCAGGTTTAGGCTGGATGTTAGGAAGAAATTCTTCATGGAAAGAGTGATTGGCATTGGAATGGGCTGCCCTGGGAGGTGGTGGAGTCGCCATCCCTGAAGGTGTTTAAAAGGAGGCTGTATGAGGCAGTTAGTGACATGGGTTAGTTAATTAAAAGGGTTAGGTGATAGGTTGGACTCAATGATCCTAGAGGTCTCTTCCAACCTGGTTAATTGTGTGATTCTGTATTCTGTAAGTATTTCTTTTACCATCTAAATTTTAGCATTTTCCCAGCTGCCACATACTTGTTCTCCTCATCTGTTACAAGGAAAAGAAAACATATTCCTTACCAGTTGTAGTTCGCTGAGTTGAATTGCAGTCAGCACTGTATGTTTCTAGCAAGCCAACTGGGCCTCAGTAGCTAGAAACAGCAAGAAAACAAACTGGTATCAAGCAGGTGAATCCAGGTAGCAAAGCAGAAAATGTTAAGCTCTGTGTAGAACCCTCATCATTGTTTTAGCACCTCTGTGCTGGCCAATTATTTCAGGGAATAATTTATGTCATCCAATATTATGTGTATTTTAATGCTCATTAGATGACAAACCTAATATTTCAAACAAAATACATCTGTAATGAGATCATCTGGTTTCTGCCAGGATATTAGGATACCTGCTACAGTGATCTAATAAGATTGACCTTCATTTTGTAGAAAATTGCGCTCCTGAAACTATTTTTAACAGCCTTCTTGATTTATGCAAAGGGACCTATAGCAATAGCCTTCAGCTGGGGAAGAAATGATCCGAATCATTATAAATGTTATGAAAATGACTCCTTACTTTAAAGAGCTACTATATTTTTTTACCACGCTACCCACCGGTTGAGCAAAACGTTGTGAGAGCCTCCCGTGCCTTTGTTCTCTCCGCAAAGAGCAGAGTAAATGAGTCTGGTTTGTAATGAGCGAAGATAAACGCCACGCAACTGCCGACGGCGAGCGGGTTCGAGCAGCTCGCAGGCTGTCACCTGCAGGCTCTCAGCCCTGGAGTGCTCTTTGCTGCCATCTGCTGGCCATTTCTCAGCAGTTCAAGGAGACGATCGAATTCTTCTTGTCCTGCCCTTCAAAGCAGTAGTGCTTGTGACTCTTAGCGTGAGACAAATGAAGGGTAGTGAAGAAGCAAAAAACGAATCTATATTCTGAATATATCTGTTGACTGTCTTAAAAATATCATCTAGTCGAAGCAGGATGGTTCCAGAGGGAGGATGAGCAGGAGATGAATACAATTGGTATAATATTAAGAATAGGTAAGAATACTGTTATACTGTATTTTACTCTGATGAGCCTCTACCTTACTAGTATTATTTAATTCTCAGAGGATTTCTTTTATTGGAGATTACCAGTTTTATGGTCTGATGTACAGTTCTGGAGCCCCCAACAGAAGAAGGACATGGAACTGTTGGAGCGAGTCCAGAGGAGGCCATGAAGATGCTCAGAGGATTGAAGCGGTTCTGTTATGAGGACAGGCTGCGAGACTTGGGGCTCTTCAGCTTGGAGAAGAGAAGGCTTCAAGAAGACCTTGTAGTGGCCTTTCAGTGTCTGAAGGGGGCCTAGAGGAAGGCAGGGGTGGGAACTATTTACAAGGTCTTGTAATGACAGGACGAGGAGTAATGGGTTTAAACTGGCAGAGGGGAGATTCAAACTGTTGTTAGGAAGAAGTTCTTTAGAGTGAGGGTGGTGAGATGTTGGCACAGGTTGCCCAGNATTCTATTCTATTCTATTCTATTCTATTCTATTCTATTCTATTCTATTCTATTCTATTCTATTCTATTCTATTCTATTCTATTCTATTCTATTCTAATGTCACATAGCCACTATGAGGCAGAATGTTTTCAAGGCTTTGCATATGTATTTCCCATTGCAGGGAAAACAAATGATATAAAAATTGTATGACTAAATATTTTCTTAGTGCAGCTTATGCACTTCTCCCATATTTTCCATACCTTGTGCAGACTTGGTTGCAAATGTGATGCTTGTAAATTCCTGTTCAAAAATCCCAATACCAAGGCTGTTCTGAACAAACAGCTTTACCAAAATGTGATTTGAGATGGAAAGAGATGCAAATTAAACTTTAAAGAGAAGGCTTCACAAAAATAGCAAGTATTTTCTGAAAGACCATACATATTCTCTTATTAAGAACTTTCAAGCATGTATTTACAGCATCATCTGGTGACTTCTGCAGAGTAGGCTCCCAAAGCAGGCATTTATTTACCTTGCCACATCACAGTGAATCAATAGATATTCCCCAGCAGACCTGCTCCTTGAGTTCTCAGTGCCACAACTTCCTCACACACACGAAAATACACTTTAATTCCTGTTTCCAGGTTTTGGCAGTTGTCTTTGTTGGTTGTGCAGAGGAGCTGGAGGATTTGCTAGTGCTTCTTCCTCCTGTCTTAATGTATATTATACATTTATCTGGGAAGGGATCCACAGGCAAAACTCGCTGTTTACAGCCCCAGTCTTGATAGTAGTCAGCAAACACATAAATCAACATCTGGCACCTAGTCTTTCCTGGCTGCCCATCTTTCTGCCTGGCTGAGACAGCAGCTCAGTCCGTGCCTTTCACTTCGGCTGCCCACTGTTCCAGTCTGTCCTCTGTTTTGCAGCTGTCCCAAATAATGCCACATTGGCTTTGCTACTGAACAAACACAGATCATCACTTTGCTGAATGTTGTGGATGGTGCAGAGTGGTGGTTGTTGATGTTTGCTTCAACAGTAACAGTGAACTGGGTGATCCATTTTTAAGTATCATCCTTGGGTGCCTTAACTATTTTTGGGTATGTGGATTTTGAGCTGTTTTGTCACAGAAACAATTAGACTCCAAGAGGTCTTAGTTTTCCTGTAAGCAAAGAACAGGTAAAAAGATTGAAAGTTTAACGTTCCTAAGCTTTACATCATAGTACTATTGATTTCAGTATAGTTCTGCTTCATCTTAAACCCAAGGTAACCGACTGCAGTATCACTTTAACCCATGAATCTTCTGTATCACACATCTCAGGCAATCCTCTCAGCAGCTGTGGATCTCCCAGTCACTTACAGGAGTTTCACTACCACTAAAGAAAATAGATCTCCTTTCTTTCAGTAGAATAAGCCCATGGACTTAGCAAAAATGTCATGTGTCTATGCTTAGAAACAGCAAATGAAACTCCCCAGCACTAACCACACAAATGCTGCAGGAATTGGTGTTACTAAGACTCGTTTAATTTTTTTCATGGAGCAGCATCGGTAATTTATTACAGAATAGTGGACTGAGCTGGTTACAAAATCAGTGGGTACTGTAGGTGAGAAACAGCAGGGTGCCAGCAGTTTATCTGATGACCCCTTCTGCTGAACCAGACAGGTGTATCTATTTTAGTAGTAAGAGGAGGATGAGGATCAGAGATCACACATTTGCCAGTGGTACTGCATTGTATAAAATATCCCTCCCACATTGTCCAGAGTCCTTTACCTTCTCATGAAACAATCTGGAATGACATATATCAACTTGCATGGCTGTGAAGCCTGAAAGGAGGCTGTGAGGATGTCTTGGAAGGGCAGAGAATTTGCTGGATGTTAAAACATAGCTGGATCTTAAAATATAGCTTCATACCAAGATATACTTTGATAAGGGGTGAACCCCATTGTACATACAGAAGCCAGTAGCTCAGTAAGCCATTGAGGAAATCTTTATTTCATCATTTGACGGCTTGTATTGTGATCTTCATTTTTAGTTGGTTTAATGCCTTGGGAACTTCTCTGTAGTGAAAGACATGGCACATATTAGCGTAGGCTGAAATATATTTATGCATAAGCAGTAGGGAGAACACATGCTATACCACAAAAAAGCAGTAATAAACCCCAGTGAAAACAGTAGCAAAAGGTGGAATTTGGAAATTCCTGCCTGTAATAACAGAGTCTCTTTGAAATATACTCAACAAGGACAGTCCTGACCAGGCTGAATTTGTCTGACAAACCTTTGTTCTCTTTTCTCTTAATGACAGTTGGAGTACTAATGCTCCCAATAACCTGATTGGTATAAAGGGACAGGAACCCTGCTGTTCCTTCCTTGAGGGTAACAAGCATCTCTTTTTACACCCACTTAATGCAAAGTGGCAGGTCAGTGTTGAAGACAGATGCGGTTTACTGACCCTGTAAGGAATGCAGTGCCATCCTGGTCAGATTATACTTCTTACCCTTTCTCATTCTCAACAATCAGAACATTGGGCCAAGGCAATATTTATGTGGGGCATGCGAAGCTTTCCGAGCATCCTGCTCACTGCAGATCCTTTGCTCACCTCACTTTGTGTGGCATAGTTGCAGGTGCAGCCTTTGTACCTCCAACCACAGGTCCCACCATGAGATAGCTTTGCCAGGGATTTTTGTGGCCTTTTATTAAGAGCTTCTAAGCTCTGAGGGTTTCTAATTAAGTCATTTAACTGTTCAGGGCTTCCTAGGCTCGTGGCCATGACACTGTACCATTTCACACACCAAGCATATATGTAAGAATACGATTATGGCTGCTCCTGTTGTATCATTCATCTACGTGGCCTAAACTGGGCTCTGAAGTCTTTTGAACCGGCACAGCTCTGTGGCCTTCAGTGGCCCTATCTTAATTTACATTCAGACCCCCACAGAGAAAAGATGCACCTCTGTAAAATGCACATCTCTATCCAAAACAGAGCCTCCTTGAACATGCAAACTCCTGCCAAGCCAGAGCTCTGCCGTATGCAGGGGGATTCTCTGAGTCTGCAGCCCAGTGAACCTGCATACTGCACTTGGGCATTTTTCCTCACTGTAATTGCAATTCATCTTTCAAGTCATTGAGTCTTTGATGTAAAACACAGCTGCATTTACCACAAGGAAGACCTTTTCCAGAGATGTAAAGCGTTCCAGACCCCCACCATGCACAGCTCCAGTGAAGCACTGTGGCTTTTTGTTTCAGAGGCTTACGGGCAGTTAGGGACTTTATTCCTTAAGTGACCTATTTGAGTGGAGAGAGAAACTGTTCTGTGTAAGGGCAGCTATTTTGAACTTCTCGTGCTTTGGAGAGAGGAGGAAATGCAGTGAAGGATAGAATTAGGTCACAACTTCAGGTTGCAAGGATTTGCTTATTGCTTTTCTAAAACAGGCTCTCACATTTAACCACACTGAAAGGAATAATCTTTTCTCTGCATTCACTGAATCAAAGTACAAAGGAAATTCATTGAGATCATTAAAAATTTAATTTTCTACATTTCTACGTGGAAGAATGGCAATAAAGACAAACCAATCTTCTCAGCTATGTAATTAGCATTTATGATGGGGAGATAATAAACAATCAATCAAAGTCAGTTAAAGCACTTTTCAAAAGCAGTTTAGAATCTCACTAAAATGACTGAAATGCAATGCAACACAAACACTTCTGTGATGAAGTCAGACTGAGGGCAGGAATAGCAAAGGGATTGTTGGTGATTAGTAGGATAAGAAATAGGATTAGAAAGACCACTTTTAAAACTGAGGAGCTCAGTTCAGTACAGATAGTGTCCTGAGCCCACTGATTGCTCCCTGTAGGGAGTAAGCTTGAAATCTTTATTCCCTGTGCTATTTAGAATGAATAAATGCATCCAAATTAGAAACTAGTGAAGTGTTTTCACATCATATTCCTCATTAAGACGAGTGGAAAGATAAAATTATTAAAAAGCAGTCTTTAAAATGGATGGCTCTGTTAAATTTGCCTGCATTCAGAATGTGCATACAGCTTTGCTTTCAGGGGTTGTGTGCACCCACATCTCCAGTTTCCTGTTGTGATTATGAGCACATGTGGATGTGGGAGGGTGTGAGTGAACAGACAGTGCTTTGGAAATCCAGCCTACATTGCATGAAATAAATTAGCAGTGAGCTTGTGGCTAGTATTCGGATAGAAGCTTTTACTATTTCATTATATCCCCTTCAAAACTGCTGCAGATTTTGAGCACTTATCTGACAATATCTGTGATGAGGCCCACTTCCCAGATGCAGTTAAAATAAGCTGCGCTTTGTTCCTTTTCACAGGATAAAGTAAATTCACAGCCATACCACTATCATCTTTTGGCACTTGGGAGATGCAGGAAATATTGCAATTAGATGTTTCTAATTTAATTCATTTACTCATTAATTTGATCTCCCATTGAATTCAATCTCAGCCTCAGGACCTAAATCATTTGTATTAAAAATAACATTATGGCCACCCTTTCATTTAATCAATGTCGACTGCTTTAGGCAGGTATTAGCAGATAATCTGATTACAAATACACAGTGAGTTAGCATTTAGTTAACTAACAGGGAAAATTTGGGGGAAAAAAAGAAAGGAGAAAAAATAAAAAGAGAAAGAGGGAAATGAGAAGAGATCCTTACAAAGGCACACAACATTAAAGAGAATGTTATAGATAAGATTTTTTTTTTGCCAATTTTGTATCAATAGTGACTGCTATTGATACAAGCCTCCAAGATGCAGAGCCAGTGGTGACAGCCATAGGTGACAGGCTCAGCTCAGCAGGGAGAGTATTGAAAGAACTCCAGAAAGGTCTGTGCTAAATCTAACATAATTTCCTCTTAGACTTACTTAAAATTACTAATGGGATTTATAGGTTAGATGCTTAGTGGTATAAGCTGGCATAGCTCTACTGAACTATGTTGCATCAATTGCAGCCTTCTCCTTTGCATTGTAGGTAGACGCCATTTGCCTGCCCCTGCAGCCTTTTTATGGGAAAGCCACTCTGCTTATTCTCCTGTGTGTTATCCAGGAAGAATGCACTACCTGGCACAGTCCTGGGCCAGGGCAGGAGTCGAGGCTGGAGTATAGCTCCAGCTTTACCAGGAAAAGGATGGCACTGAGTGCTTTTGTCCATCCTTAGAGTCTCTTAGCGACTATTTCATAGCCCCAAGAAATTTGGGGGTACCACCTTTACTTCAGCATGTACCCTAGGATGCTTCACTTCGTGCTCTATTCAGGCTCAGTAAGACACGGAGCAGAGTGGAGCAGCTCTGCAGTTGCTTCATACCAGCTTGTATGGAAGTCACTAGCCAGGTTCACTGGGAGTTTTATAATTGTCCTAGTCTGACTTAAGTCACAGGTACCCAGTTCTCTGAAGGCCAAGAGCTGCCACCTGCAGGGCTGCCAGGAATGGCAGTGCTTGACAGAGGCGATAGGAACTTACTCTGAGGGGATTGCATTGCATCCCTCTTGTTTTCTTATAAAGATTATGTTTGGAATGTATCTACAGTATGTAGTTTGTCTTTTGTCCTTTCTGGGCAAATTTGTAATACTCCTGTAACGACAGCCTTTCTGGTCAGCCCCTAGCTCCAGAGGAGACTTGCACTTGTTGTTTTCCACCTGTCTCCCCTGTGACCACTCTTGATGCCTGAGTGATCAGGCTGAATAGAGCCCATGGTCTGCTGCTCAGCAGATGGCATTTTTCCAGTCCATCAGTATGGGAATGATATTCAGCACAGTAAGAGGGATCCCAAGCTGTTCAAGACCCTGCCTTTTGACTAAAGTAGAAGAAAAAGCATTGACAGTTTGCTGGCTTGCAAATTACCTGTCCCAGGTTGGGAATTATAGGGTTAAGAAAGTCCTCTTGGGACTTGAAGATTGTTATTCAATCCCACAATTCTGCTATCTCTTCATAAGCTCACAGCAAGGCCAGTTCGTTCTCTTCTCCTCCCCCTCCAGCCTTCTGCCGGGCAGGAGCTACATTATCGGACAAACATGTAAGGATAGGCCTGGTTGGGGCCTGCAGAGGCTGTGCTTAGGCCTCTTGGATGGCAGAGGCAGGGGGGGGAGGATTGGAGCACTGGGGATGATAGATTTAGTTTTGGGATGGGGGAAAATTCAAGGGGGCTCGCTTATGTATTCTGTATCTACCTTGTAATTTCTATCTGCAAATTCTCTCCAAATACAATTCTGTGTTTTTTCTCCAATTCGTTTGAGAACTTTATTCTGTCGGTTTTTCTTTAAACCCACGACATTACCCAATAGCAAAAAGACGTATGCAGCGTCCTGGCATGTTCCAATATGCCACTGCTCTCTGCTTAAGTTCCCATTGCTCTCACTGATGCTTGATTCAGTGTATTTCATACGGATACAGTGATGGAAGGTATCATACACCACCTCAAAAGGGACTGCACTCCTCTGGGGAGTAATTTGAACTCTATGTGCTAATCACACAGGGGCCTTTAAAGCTCGCAGTAGAGATTGCTTGAAGTCATCAGCATGATAATGTAGCACATCTGGGACTTGAGAAACTGACAGTCTGAAACACACATTCCTGATGGTGTGCCAAGGCAGATGACCGCTGGAGTTGTGTTTGTGTTAATGAGGCTCATTCCCCATGACCTACTGGTAAGAAGGGCTGCTCAGCAATGCCCAAGATTAGGGCTGGTCCAAGCATAAGCAGCACTGCAAGAGTGGTCTCCAGCAAAAGAGATGTAAAGAAACTGCACCAGGAGACAGAAGAGTATGGCAAAGTGGCAGAGTTTCAATCTATATATGTATTGGAGCCAAAATGGATATCAGAACAGCTTGATCTGCTAGTGTGGTGGCATAGCTTTGAATTCTTTCTTTTTAGAGGCTGTGTAGTCTTGTTACTTTCTTATTTGAGCAATTATTATTAAAACTGACGAACTAATTTGTAATTCTATAGAAACCATTCTGTGATAGATTTAATTGATGGAGTCTCCAAAGCCATAATGGATAGTCATGAGTCAGTGGTGAATAAATAGGAATACTGTAAAAGGTTTAGTTGAGTGGGCCCTGGATTCTTGTGTACCTCTCCCCTAAAGGGCTTTGCTGTGTCCTTGAATGCATTTCTTTGCAATGCTGTGCATCAGTTCCTGAATCTGTGGTATAGGAATTATGCCCTCCTCGTAAAGTGCTTTAGGATTAGCACAAAACTCACATTTGTATTCCTATTTTAGTTTTGGTGAGTGAAGAAAAAGGAAACCCTTTTGATCATGGATAAAGGACAACAGTTCTGTAACAAGTATAAATTCTTTAGAGCAGACCGACAACTGTGTCCAAGAACTGCTATTAATTCAGTGTTTCTGACTGGTGATTTGCAGGAAGAAGTGATTAATCACAAAGTGAAATCTGTTCAAGATTAGCATAAATTGCAGAAAGTTGTAAAAAACTCCAGATGGATTTGAATTATTTGAAAAAGCAGACAAAAACAGCAAAGAAAATTTTGAGTGGGATGAACACAGGCTAATTTATAATAAAAAAAATAAACGAAATAGTCTAATGTGAACATCTGGAATTTTCCCAAATCAAGGCTTTAGGGATGGATACATCTGCCCAGGACAAACAGGGTGATGATGGGCTGGAGACAAAACATACTCTGATATTTCTACAGAATGCTAATACCCTCACTTCTAGTCCTTCAGTTCAAGCTGTATCACTTCAAAACCACAGAACAAAAATATCTCCCCCACAGCAATGAACTGAGTAGGACTGTGCGCTGAAGTTTCCATGGAAGATGAGGAAGCCCTCAAGGTGATGATACACATAGGGAGAAATGCTTCTTGCCATAGGGAAATAGATTTGAGTGAGTCACTGCTGCTGCAGAAGGGTCAGGGATAGTGAAGCTCTGGGTCTGAGGAAGCAGCAGACAGTATTAAAGCATTTATAACTCAATGCTGGTAAAAAAAATTGTCATGTGGTATCCCACACCATCATCTGACATCCTGTTGCTCCTTCTTGTTTGAAGCCAAGACACACTCCCATGTTCTGTGATTGCAGCTTTGGCAGTAACTCCCATACAAGTACATAAACTGGAGTATTAATACAGCAGCACATAAACATTTTGTCCAGTAATTAAATGTTAAAAGTTTGGAAGGAGACTTTCTCACCTGGAGAAGAGAAGTTGCATGACTGTTCCTTTTCTTTCGATAGTTGAGGTAGTGGCTGTACTGGCCCATGGCCAACAGTAACTTAATTTGAATTTAGTGCCCATGTAGGAACCAGGATAATTTTATTATCTTGATTTAATTCTCCGTTTTCTTTAGAAGAACATTTATGTCTTTTTGCACTTTGGAGAGGTGTGAAGTTAATAGCTTGCTTCTTTCAGATAAACTGCAGGGATTTAATGTTTTCTGAGGTTAATCTTCTGCTGTTCACTGCAGTCAGTCTGGACCATTAACATTCCAATGAAATCAGGCAAAACCTAGCATCTGACATCAGATCTGTAACTACCCCCTGCCCTGCTGCACACAGGTGCTGTCCCTGGGGCTGTTCTGTCTCTAAATGGCAGCATGGTGCTGTGCATGGGAGCATGGGCTCTCCCCAACTCTGGTGTGCCAGGTCAGCTGCTTTGAGTGATACCAGTGACACAGCACAGCACCTGTAAAACACCACACAACAGCTTTGGATGTGTTTGTTGAACAGGAGCTACTGGTTGGTACCAAAAAGAACAGACAGTGGTAAATACCTTTGCAATAAGCTTCCCCATTCCTATTCCTTTCCTTTTGGAGCATAAGCTGTAGTAGAGAATTTTATGGCTTTACCTTAAATGACTGCCAGTTACTGCTAGTGTCCACTTCTGTGCATGTTCTGACTGCCAGCTGCAATGTGATAAAAAGAACACCTTAATGCCAACAACGCAAGGTGGTGCAAGTGGGAGGTACTCACAGGAAGTGTGTGTTCAGAAGCTGTAATTTTGAGTTCTCTGATCTGATACATGCAAATCTGCTTCAGAGTTGTGCTGGTTTGAG
>VWYK01009581.1:0-10919 GCA_013399775.1 Semnornis frantzii | reverse complement strand
TATGATTCTATGCTTCTGTGACTTGGCTGAGTTTACCTGACTTTCTCTTATGTGCAGACACTATCACAAGCGATATGATGAACATAGGGATTTCTGGCCTTCTGTTTGATCCAACATCAGTTCCACTGTTTCCTGTATCTTCTTTTCATGGGCTTCACTAGCAGAAAGGTGCACAGCAAGCGGCACAACAGATGGCCTTCATTCTCCTTGTACCCCAAGTCTCTGCATCTACCTCAATTTTTTGCCTCGTGGCTTTAATGTTCGAGACACTGTGGTATATTTCATTAACACAAGAATGCATTTCCTCAATATCAACTAAAAGCAAGGACAGAATGGTCAAAAACATCAGTAGAAAGGAATTCATCATGTCGGCTGCATAATAAAACGTCAGTCACAGGACCAAGTTATTAGTGTTTTCTGGTTTGGGGTTTGTTTGTTTGTTTGAAGAGTTAGGCCACAATTTGAAAGTTTTGAGGAAACCAGTGGTGTGACAGTTTAGAGATAAAACAGTCCCATTTAAGCATGGTCAAGTAGGCAATTGTAGAATGCATTATATAAGCATTTTCAAGACCTGCTTTTTGGATTCAGCTGTTAACTTCAAGGAAGTATCAGAAAGCACGATGTTTTAGTAAAGCTCGCAAACAGTTTTGCTGAGAACCCTAGTTCTGTCGGATTATTGATCTCTTTTAACAAGTGGCTGTGTGAAGATAAACCTCTTTAGCTTCATCTTTGACAGCAATGGAAATTGGGACAGTTATGACTGCAAACTGAAAGACGGAGCCCTATATTTTATCCTGTTCTCAAGGTCGTTTCTGAAATAACATGTCAGCAGAACATTCATGATTGTAATGTATTCCATGCATTTTCTGGTGTAATCAGTACACAAGAGACTCTTCGGATGTACAGTCACTAGGGAATAGTGCCTACTCTGTTTTGACTCAGATGCAGTATGATCTTTACCCTTTGCTGTAAATTGGCTCAGAGCACATCTTTATGTGTCAGTTTTGCCTACTCACTTTCAGATGTTACCAGCCTCCAGCACTATGTAGCTGCTTTGGAGTACATGTGATTTTCATTTTATACATTTTTCAGTTCCTTCATATGCCCAAATGAAAAATCCAGCATTCAGGGACATCACATGAATTTATGACACTCGCTGGTGGAACTTTGTGTTCAGAACCTAATGAATGGACTGTCTTCACCCATATGTGGCTTTTCTCATCTGTGGGAGATATGTTGTTATTATTCCTTGTTTTGCAGTTTTTGCATGAGCATGCTGACCTAGTTGCTTTGTATTATGCCTTTACAAGTCACTCTAGGATAGACTAGTTTGCAACAGAAGAACTCAATCCTGAGCTCAAGGAATAGTGCCAGTACTTGTCTGCTGCCATATGTAAAAGAAAACATGAATCTCAACTCAGAGAGATGTTGGGTTATGGCTGGACTCAATGATCTTAAGGTCTTTTTCAGCCAGGCAATTCTGTGATTCTGTGAAGAGTCACTGGTATGAACCAACAGAAAGAGATACCAAGTGCGATGGGAAAAGGATCCTTTAAAAGGCACATAGGACTAACTCCATGGAAGAGGATAGCAGAGAGAGCACATAAGAACAAATAGGTTTTTAGCTTGATTTCCCAAAACATTTTGCATCTGCTTTACTTCTGTCTACTTTTGAAATTATTGCAGCTACATTTGCTGACAGCATCAGTCTCAGTTGTCAAATTCAACAAGTGATACTGTACAGTTAGTCTCAGTTGTCAGTCTCAGCTGTCAAATTCAGTTGTCAGTCTCAGTTGCCAAATTCAACAAGTGATACTGTATAGTTAGCTAGATAAAGAAGTTATGCTGTATGGATGTCTCCATGACAGAAGGCGAATGGTAGGAGAAGCCCTATTTTTATTAGGTGGGTTACAGATAAGCCAACTCAAAGGCAACCTTCTCCCAGGACCCCAGCTTCAAGCAACATGTTGCTTGCAGACGGGGTGATTTGCATTTGCAGGCGTCAAAATGATTAACAAGTAAAAGCTAAAGAAAAGCTACCTAAGAAGATATATGTCAATCTTCTGCTTCTCATGTACCTGTTGGAATTGTACCAACCAATATCCACAAAACGTGTGCTTTGGTGCTGTGGGAAGTTGAGTGTGAGTTGGAGTGCAGCATACAGTAAAAAGTGGGGGAGTGCAAAGACAAGATTTCTTTCATTAGCGTGTCACAGAGATTCTCCCTACTCCTTCCTGTCATACTTCCACAAACAAGACAACTCTAAACACAGTGCATGGGAGTAATGCTAGAAGGTGAATCATGATATTGCTACAGGGACCCTGTTCTTAACATCTGTAAGCCCATACTTATTACTAGTTGTCATAAATTACAGAAAATCATGCACTCGGTGTAACCTCCTGCTCATATCCCCCTCCGTTAAACACAAACCCCTTTATGGTTAGCTTACACCATCATTGCTTTGAGGTCATTACAAATAATGCTCAGAACCTCATGGGTTTACTCTCAGTTTTCTTAGTTCAAAATCCCAGAGGCACTCTCCTCTAATTCTGAGCAAGGAATTTAATAGACTGAAGAAAGGATTTTTATCCCAAAAACATTTTTTCTCTCACTTCTTTGCATTGCAGAACCTCTGTCTAAAGCCTCCATACCCAGCAGAGTATGCTCCCTTACTGATACATCTGCAAACTGTTAGCACAGAATCACTTACTGACACAGGACATAGCAGCTTCCTAAGTGAGCAATTTTGCATTGAAGAATACTCCACTGCCTGAAAAAGCTAAAGCTTTCAGAATAAAAAACCTCCATCCAGATGCCACAGAACTGACTGCCACCCACCCAGCAGAATGACAACAGGTGGCTCTCCCCCTGTGGTCAAACGGGTGCTCAGGCCATGGATCTGCTCTCCCTGCCCGGCTGGGGCTTGTGCTGTGGGAAGTGTGCAGGTTCTAGTCACTGTACAAGCTATTGCTGCTATTCCATCACCTTCTGAAAGGCCTGGAGAAAGTGGGACTGGCCCACCTGCCACTAGGTGAAATCCTTCCTGTCATTTTTCATCTTGTTTTCCTCCTGTACCTTTCTGCTATATCAAGACAGTTTCCTGAAGTGGTCAGGCTACCAGTTCCCTCCAGCCACCTCCTAAAGGCAGGTTAATGATAAAGCCATTTCAGAGTGAAGTGTGCCTGAACTCAAATCCTAGACCACTTCACCAAAGTTAGAATGGAAATAATTTTAAACTGTGATAATGAAACTCCTGCTTCCTTAGTCCATTTATGAAAGATTATTATGGGAAGGCATAACGAGAGGTGAGATGGACAATATATTTAAAGTTCAAGGAGATTAGCTCTTCTTAACACAAAGCTTTTTAGTCATGACCTACAAAACTGCTTCATCTTGAGCCTCATGTTGAGCTTTAGCATCACCCTAAGATGAGGTTTGCATGAATTTACAGCGGTGGTTGTTACTATCCTTCCAGAATTTCATTGCTTTTCTTTTTTGGTTTTCTTTATGGACCTCGCAGTCCTAAGGCCATAGAGAGTCATTTCTTTTTGCGTTTAATCCATCATTAATCCAGTGTTCAATAATTTAACAGAGAAGAATTTATTTAATCCTAGTACAGGTGACAGTAGCAGTGCAAAATATAAGTCCTGCATGACAGCTCTTGAGCTAGGGTGGCTGTGGGGGACATTAAGTTGACCAGAAAGCAGCAGGGTGTTTCTCAGAGAGTATGTCCAACAACATCCTGGTGTGCATTTGGTAAAATCTTGTCGGCACATGGTGGGAAGCCAACCCTTCTTTCTACTCAGCTACAATGAAACACCTCTAGAGTGCTGCATTCAGTGCTGGATTCCCCTGTGCAAACGGACATACTGGAGCGACTCCAGCAAAGGTGGCTTAAAGACAATAAAGGGACTGGAATATCTCTCATAAAAGGAAAAGCTGAGAGAGTTGGGGCTGTCCATCCTAGAGAAGAAAATACCCAAGGAGAGCCTTCTAATTGTGTACAGATAATGGGAGCAAAGAATATAGGTTGTGTAGTGGTGTCTAGGGCAGGGCAAAACAAAATACGCGCACACATGGACCTAGGAAGTTCCATTAAAACAGAAGAACAAGAAGAACAGAAGAGCAGAAGTGCAAGTGGTCAAACACGAAATTGAAAGGGCTGCCCAGAGAGGCTGTGTGGTCTCCAGCCTTACATATATCAAACACAAACTGAACACAGGTCTGAGCAATCTGCTGTGGTTGATCTGCTATGGGCAAGGGTGGGATTGACTCTCCAACAATGACATATAGCCTCACTGCCACCATGGTTGTACCTTACATTTCTATCACATACCACTAGGCACCAAGTTACAAACATATTTGAGGATATTGTAAAGGGGATAGTACAGGGCTACGAGGTGAATACAGCTCAGACATACAAGTGTAAATGACGTTTCTAAATTAAGTGAAAGATTCAATAAAATGTTATTTTCCCACACAAGTTTAAGTGTAAAGCTTCTGTATATTGGCCACCTTCAAGTCACTTACAAAGATCTTCAGATTCTTTTTTTTTTCAGCTCTCCATTCATGTTTAAACTGCCACAATTCTAAGAGTTGGGTTTGCCTATACAAATTTTATACTAAGATTTTGTTTCTCCTATGTGTATACATAGCTCTGGTCTTTCTAAAGATATGAATCAGTAATTCTATGATTACATGCAGTATCTTTCCACAGAGGACCAAATCCCGGTGTGCTTTTCATGACTGAGAGGCAAGTTATCTTGAAAGTGAATGGTTCATCCATGTTTTCTCTCAAACTCAGAACAGTGAAGTCCTGTCATGACAACTTATGTAGGAGGTTCTTCATGTAGAAATTAAATAGGTGCATGAAAACCAAGTAGACTGTAGTGGATGCCTTTTAGCTCTTGATACACAGACACAGACATACATGTATCACATACAGCACTAGTTCAACCTACCTGTTTCCTGTCCAAGTGGAATGACAGAAATCTAGTCACTCTTTTAAGCTCAGATTTTGCCCATTGTAGTGAAGTATGGATGTAGCTGTTGTCAGCCTAACAGTGTGAATGTGAAGTCTATCCTTTCTAAAACCTCTTCTGAATTTATTTCTAGACTCCATCTTACGCAGATAAGTACCAGATCTTAGTAGGTTCCAGTTAGTGCACACACCAATAGGCTTGCCTATTCAGTTTTTTCCTCCCTTGGGTGGATATCAGCTGCTAATATTTTTACAAAAATTGTAATTTTTCATTCTTTTAATTCTTCCAAAATAATATCTGAACATAACTGATTAATTATTTTTTTTTGTTTCGTTGGTTGGTTTGTTTTGTTTGGGTTTTGTTTTTTTTTCTCTTGGTTAGTGTGGAAGCACTTATCAGTTAGCAAAACTAGATACAGCAATGGGTCCTGTGATAACTACAAGATTGCCATAAGACTATGCAGGGAGAAAATTAGAAGGACCAAAGCCCAGCTGGCTTCAGCTGTTAAATAAAACAGGAAATCATTCTACAAATACCTTGGCAACAAAAGGAGGACTAAGGAGAATCTCTGTCCTTTGTTGGATGCAAGGGGAAACATAATGGTAAAGGATGTGGAAAGGCTGAGGTACTCAATGCCTTCTTTCCCTCGGTCTTTAATAGGAGTATCAGTTGTTCTCTGAATACCCAGTCCCCTGAACTGGAAGAAAGAGGTAGGGAGCAGAATTAAGACCCCACAGTCCAAGACAAGGCAGTTAGTGACCTATTGCACCAATCAGACTTACTTTTAAGTCTATGGAGCCTAATGACATGCACCCAGTGGTACTGAGTGAGCTGGAAGAAGTGCTCACTTAGCCATTTTCCATTATTTACCAAGAGCCCTGGCTAAGTGGGGAGGTCCCAGTTGGGAAAGTGATAACTATCTACAACAGCCAGAAGGAAGACCTGGGGAACTACAGCCCTGTCAATTTTACCTCAGTGCCAGGGAAAGTCATGGAGCAGGTCATCTTGAGCGCCATTGAGCACCATGTGCAGAGCATCCAGATGATCAGACCATCACAGGTTTAGCCAATTGATGTGCTGGCGAGTATTCAACACCAGCTTTTTTTTATTATTATTATTCATGCCAGCTTTAAAATCTGTGATGGCTGAAGCAAAGTATCATGGGGCTTGAAATTCAGATTGTAACATAAGAGACTTCCTGTTTCCAGTTGTTGCTTCAAGTTTTCAGTTTCAGGGTGTTGGTCCTTTCCACTGTGCTGGTGATGTTACAAATAAGAGGAAAATAAGCCAAGAAATTTATAAAAAATTCATTTATAAATTAGCTCCACCTCCCTTGTAAGGTAATACGAAGTTTATAAAGGTTCAGATGTTCAGCTGTAGGTTATATTCACAATAGGAATGGTTACAAATAATTTGAGAACAATATTTGGACAAGACAAATCAATAACTAGCAAACACCTCACTTACAAAGGGAAAGAACTTCCTGGAGAGGCGGGAATATAAATCAACACTCACAAATGTTAGCTGTTTGTGGAAATTCCTGTTAAGGGCCTTTTTAGTGGAGAATTCTTCTAAACTGCAGCTGCAGCTGCTATATCCACACGTGGAGAGGGAAACCCAACACAAAGAGCACGTTCCTCTCCACAACTGTCTCATTTTATGAAAACCGAGTTTAAGTTTGACACACACCACAAAAGAAAAGCTTTTCAAGCCCTGGCAGCCAATAGAAGTGGGCATCAGGAACAGATAACCATCATATTCCTTGCCCAGGCTTGTACCCAGCTGTGATGCTTTAAGGCTTGTTGGAACATTCTAATTGGTAGTTTCCTGGAAGTTCAGTGCAGAATCTAACTAAATTAGATTGTTGGTTGTGAAAAAATAAAAACTATAAAGTCTATATTGTTTATTGGTTTGCTAAGAGATATTGCCTTTGCTAAAGGCAACATATAAACAACTTGTTCTTCTTGGCTTTGGGGCACTGGATCTGTTTGCTGCTCCTTTGCCCCATTTTAATCTCTTCCAGTAACTTTGACTGACCAGATAACACCTGAGCTTTGCTTGTTTCTATCTGGGGAGAGAGAGAGAGTGGTGTTGGTCCCTTCTTTGTCCAGAGGGAAAGTTTGGACTTCCGTTTTATTTCTAAATTGTATATAATCGTAAATACATGTAAATATATTGTGTGTATATATGCTTGTAAATTCAGCTTTGCTGTAAAATACAGTTTTCTCTGACTTCCAAGCCATCTGAGCTGGTGTGGTAAATTTCAGTTAGAGGGGGAAGTTCCCAACCCACCATACGAGCACAAAATCTGTGTCTTGCCATGCCTGGTAGAGCACATGGCTTGGGGGCTCCAAGCCCCATGAGTCATGTGAGTCTACTGACCCACAGTCCTGGGTGGGGAAAGGTGTCTCACTCTGCCTCACTCCAACCCAGCTCCTCTCCTTCCCCTCAGGCTGGTTTCCCACGGTGCTGGAGGGGCTTTGGGTGTACTGCCACAGCTGCCTGTGGTGTTAGGGGCGGACGGGTGGTTTTTATTACCGGTTTCTGCTGCTGCTTCTGCTTTTCCTGTGCTTTCCTGTGAAACAGACTAAGATAATTGTACATTGTATTATTTCCATTAAACTCCTTTTCTCAATCCACAGGGCTTTTTGTGCTACCTTCCTTCCCAATCTGTGTAGGAGAGCTTGCTTGTGAGAGCAGACTGTGTTACAGTGCTAGTTCAACAAGTTTCACACAGATTATTTCTCCTAACAGAGAAGTGAGGGGAAAGCAACACGTAAAAATGACTCCAGATTGAAACAGAGTGAGATAAGAATTTACTGAATAAATGAGATAGTAATGATACAAATCCAGGATTACCCTAGCCTATTTACAGAAAAAGCATGGTATAAAGCAGTAGCAAGGAGAAGCAAGCAAGCTAAAAACTCAAGCCAGGAAGTTACTCCCCCATTTCTCGCTTCCTGTGGCCATCTTAGGGTAAAAAAGTCAACATCCAAAACCTGAACCTTGAGTCGCAATTGGAATATGAAGCCTCTCATGTTGTAATCTGAACTTCAAGCCCCATAATACTTTGCTCCAGCCAGCACTTTCATTTTTAAAAAGGCATGAGGCAGGATCATTTGGAATAACAGCGGCAGATTAAAACTCAACATATGACAATTACCTAATAATTTATGAACGTGTACTTGTGTGGCTGTTCTGTACACTGTCTTATTATGATATGGTTACTCCACTAGGTACTCAGTTTAGCTGCAGTCTCACCCAACTGATGGACCGGGTTTTGTCCAGAGACATTTTGTCCCGATACCACCTGGAGATATGCCCAAAGGCTAGGTAATCATGAGTGGCAGGATGTGTGAGAGAGTATGTACAGATGCCTGGATAGGTGGTCACCTGCTATTTCTTGAAATTTCACCCCCAAAAAAGTGCAAACCCCTGACAAATTGGTAAAATATTTGGAAAAAGTCTGTTGTCAGCCTGCAATTTCCCAAGAGATAGAAATCACCGTGATGTGCTGAGGCTTGGCCCACACCTACTGAACCAATCTCATCACTGTTCAATGTGCTCAGAGGCATGAGAAGGTCTCTGGGCCTGCAGGCAACTCAACAGACACTGTGACTGTTTGGACCCAAACAGCAGACTTGGCAGATGTACCAGAGAATGAGCCTATGCCAGTATTCCTCACTCCTGTGTGGAAAAGGAAATACATGAAGAAACCCCACGCAGCAATACAAGCTGGGGACAGGGTGGCTGGAGAGTAGCCACGCACAGAGGGACCTGGGGATACTGGTTGACAGCTGACTGAACATGAGCCAGCAGTGTGCCCAGGTGGCCAAGAAGGTCAATGGCATCCTGGCCTGTATCAGGAGTAGTGTGGCCAACAGGACCGGGGAAGTCATTCTGCCCCTGTACTTAGCTCTGGTTAGGCCACATCCTGAGTACTGTGTCTGGATCTGGGCCCCACAATTTAAGAAAGATGTCGAGATGCTCTAACATGTCCAGAGACAGGCAACGAGGGTGATAAGGGGGCTGGAGCACAAACCCTATGAGGAGAAGCTGAGGGAGCTGTAGTTGTTCAGTCTGGAGAAGAGAAGGCTCAAGTGGGACATTATCACTGTCTACAACTACCTGAAAGCAGGTTGTGGCCAGGCAGAGGTTGGTCTCCTCTCAGGCAACTAGTGACAAAACGGGCAGACACAGTCTCAAGCTGTGCCAGGGCAGATTTAGGTTGGATGTTAGGAAGAAGTTCTTCAGAGAAATTGTGATTGGCCATTGGAACGGGCTGCCTAGGGAGGTGGTGGAGTCACCATTCCTGAAGGTGTTTAAAAGAAAAAAACTCATGAGAGTATAACGGTTTAGTAGATATAGGCACCCGCTGTAATCCGATGCCATCAAACTACGAGGGTTGGAGCACCTCTGCTATGAGGACAGGCTGCAAGAGTAGGGGCTCTTCAGCCTGGAGAAGAGAAGACTTCAAGGAGACCTTGCAGTGGCCTTCCAGTATCTGAAGGGGGCTCCACNCTCCCTGGAAATGTGCAAGGCCAGGTTGAATGAGGCCTTGAGTGACCTGTACTGCTGGGAGATGTCCCTGCCTATGGCAGGGGGTTGGAACTGGATGAGCTTTGAGGTCCCTTCCACCGTAAACCATTCTATGATTCTAAGGGGGTGGAACCCATCTACATCACTAGTGTGACATGGGGATTCCCACACCTGGATGTGTTGAAAGCTGAGCACTGAAATGCAGGCCACAGTTTATTTTCACTTGGACGGGTGGCAGTAGTCACTGGAATTGACTGCCCCAGTGGCAGAAACACAGCCCCACCATTTGGACTGATCATGGACTGATTCAGATCATACTGGAACAGAGTGGAGCTCCAGAATAGTAAGAAGTCCACTGTGTACTGCAAGGTGATCTCATTTTGAGTGAGAATGGACTCACTGAATCTCATTTTGAGAGGATGTCTGTTGTTTGATGTTAATTGTTGCTGAACATGAAGTAGATAGGGTAGACTAAGGAGTGGAGAATGTCATGGGCTTAGCCAATTGAATCTGGTGGTAGTTATTCAACACCACGCTGATACCACGCCAGCTTCAAAATGAAAGTGCTGCCTAGAGCAAAGTATCATGGGACTTGGAGTCCTGATGATAACATGAGAGGATTCCTGTTTCTGGTTGCTACTTCCAGTTTCTGTTTTTGAGATGTTGGCCTTTCCTGTGGGACTGGCTGCAGGCTTGAGGGAGCAGGTGGGTTCATTTTATGGCTGGCTTCTGCGGCTGCTGTTGTTTTTCTGCGAAACAGGATAAGGTGATTGCACCTTCTATCATTTCCATCAGTCTCCTTATCTCAGACAGAGGCCTTTTTGTGTTAATTTCTCTCCCGACCTTTGTATGGAGGGCTTGTTTGTGAGAGCAGATTGTGCTGAATCAGAACATATGTATGTTATTTGTGTGTCTGTGTGTCTGTGTGTCTGTGCATGTGTATCTAAATATGTATAAATTAGTGTATATGGTATGTCTTCAGAGTCTGAATTTGTTCAGTTCGATTGGTTCTTTAACAGGCCAAGAGGTACCAGTTTGTTGGAGGGTTTTTGTTTTCTGGTCTTTTTGTAACAGATAAACAACTTCCTGAAAAAAGAATACGGATGTGAAATTCAACTGTGCCAGATGCACATATTGTCAGGAAAAAAAAATGCAAAGCAGGAATAATTTTAGTATATAATATTGGTTTGCTACATAGGTAGCCAAATTCTTTCTCATCTGTCATCTTAGTTTGTGCCAGCAACTAGAAAAACAAAACAAATTGTAATTTTCATAGCAAAGGAAAGCCTGCTTAAATTAAAACTCCTTGTTAGCATTTAATGTTCAGTTAAGCCAAAGGCGGAAGCTCTGGGGAAAGCAAACAGATATGAAATGAGAAGACTCCATTTGCACCAGGCG
>VWYK01009578.1:0-14252 GCA_013399775.1 Semnornis frantzii | reverse complement strand
CCAACCTGACTGATTCTGTGATATCAGGGAGAAGAGAAAGACACTTATCTCACTATAACCTCCTTTCTGGTAGTTGCCACCTACATCACTTCCATGAACTTCCCTAGCTCCTGATGAACCTCTGTGGTCATGCAGTGTCTCCAGTCTAATTACTGAGTCAGGACTGGGCACCCTGGAGAACAGCTAAGCAAACACTGGCCTGCACATACTGGAGGCTCAGCTTCATTTATAAAACAAAATAGTAACCTCTTTGATGCCATTCTTGGAATTTCAGGAGCTCCTGGAAAATTCCTTCAAGGCAAAAATCCTTTCTCAGACAGTCCACATTTGTGTACCAAATTTCATAGCATCTCTAATTATAGAGGAACTGTCAGCACAAGGTTGGTTTGGCTTTTTCTGCAAGCATCTGAGATGCAGCACTTCAGCATTTAGAAAGATAAAATCCACTGGAATCAGTGGTGATCCTGGCCAGTAAAAGGAGCAACATGGACAGCAAGAAACCAATGCACACAGTCAAGATAACTTCAGGTTACTCAATATTAATCCGCTATTAAAATTCTCATTGTTCTGTTGAAGTCAGAATGAAATATTTTTATGTACTTTGAGCCTTATTAAAACCTATTCTTCCTGTTTAAAACCAAACTTAATTGAAACTGGCTAGAAAAAGAAATTTCCATTTATCATGAAGTGACATTTTGTAATTAAAACACAGTTCAGAACAAAATGTTTAGCCGTAAAGGAGCGAGTTCTCCCTTTGTCACTGCTGCTGCCAACTTGCTATTATTGTGAGTGAGGTTAAAACCAGAACACAGGCTGTTGCTGTTACTGAAGAGCTAACTGAAAGGAAACCAGAGATTGTTTATCTGGTTGGCTCCTAACCCTCTCCTCTTTTTAAGGAGACGAGGTACAGCAGAGCTCCAGTGCCACCACTGTGTGCTGAATTCTGTGGGGCTGGTTTAGGCACAACAGCTAGNTCCCTCCCCAGCCTTCCTGTAGGCCCCCTTCGGATACTGGAAGGCTTCTATAAGATCTCCTCAAAGCCTTCCCTTCTCCAGGCTGAAGAGTCCCAACTCTCTCATTCTGTCTTCATAGGAGAGCTGCTCCAGCCCTCTGAACTGGATGAACAGCAATAGCCAAGAACAGGACAGGCTATGCACTGCTCCTGGGTCATCTACTGAGCCCTGCAAGTGGGCTTCAAGCAGGCCATTCCTTCTAGCAGGGCTGCTCTCAGCCAAGAGCTCTGCCAGGTGAGCCAGCTGCCCTGTTCTGCAGCACAAACCTTAAGGAGAGCTGCTCTGTGGATAACAGATCAGCTCAACCAGCAGCATCCACTGTATGGAGTGACAGAGCAGGGAAGTGGCTGCAGGGCTGTGCTGCAACCATTCCAGGTCTGAGAGGCAGTATGAGATTGGTGCTTCATCCTTGACACTTCTGAGCTGCAGTATAAGAGAGAGGAGTACAGAAGGAGATGCTGCAATAAACTGCAACTCTGGATGAATGTCTTCATCATGTGTTTTGGATGACCTTCAGCAAAATATTAAGTTTCTGCATGTCTACTTTGGTATTGCTCGTTGTCTGCTCTTCCAGAGAGCAGCTGGTGGCTTGGCTGCTATGGGAACACTTCTTCAGCAAAGGCAATCCCTATGCTCCTGTCACTGCTGCCCTTCACTGAGGATCCTTCCCTTGCCACATCCCTGCTCTCTGGAGTTCTAGTAATCATCTCTGCACTAGTTATCTTTACTAATATGGAAAATCAAGAGGACACAGAAGTGGATCCTCAAGCAATAAGGCACGAAACCATTTCTAAAGGTTATTGTTCTGTCCAATGCTTTCAAAAAAGCTGTATTTCTAGATAATTTCCTCTATTTTCTCTATCCCTTTACCATCCATATTCTTCCTTCCTTGAAGATTCTATTTTGGGGTTAGCTAAGCCTTTAATGAATCAGCTGTTCCATCTGACTTCCTCTGAACATACCTGCATGTTAAGGGACTTGTTCACAAACAGCAGGACTCTCAAACCCATGCTAGCAAATCTGGAAAGCTCAATTTCAGTTACAGAAGACAAGAACTAGGAAGAGGCATTAGCTATGCAAGCAAGCTGCAACCCTGATCACATTTGAATTTCTGTACCTGGGTCTCTAACTAAAGAATAAGGATAGTTTTGGATGTATGGAATCTGTGGGCCTTGTAACCATGAAAACTGTACATGGTGTATGTAAGCACTGCCTTTTGTACTCACTTCATGTGACTAAAGAGCTGAAAAGGCTCTGCTTGTAATAACTCTAAGCTGTTGTAAGCTGGAATCCCAAGCCGACCGGTAAATTACTTAGGGATACATCAAGTCATTCATTCCTTTTCCTAACACAATATTCTGGGTGCTCAGAAAAACTCTGCATCCACACACAGCAGCAGTAAATACAAAGTTTGTCATGCAGGCATGGAAAATGTGTAAGGAACTCTTGCTCTCCTAAGCAGAATGCAAGGTGGAACAATCACAGAACTAACCAGGTTGGAAAAGACCTCAAAGATCATCAAGTTGAACCCATCATCTAACACCTTCTCATTAACTAACCCATGGCACCAAGGGCCTCAATCAGTGTCCTTTTAAACACCTCCAGGGATGGGAACTCCACCACCTCCCTGGGCAGCACTTTCCACTGCCAATTACTCTTTCTGCAAAGAACTTCTTCCTAACATCCATCCTGAACCTGCCCTGGTGCAGCTTGAGGCTCTCTCCCCTTATTCTGTCACTAGTTGCCTAGGAGAAGAGACCAACCCCACCACCCCATTTTCCCTGGCCACAACCTTCTTTCAGGTAATTGTAGGCATCAATGAGGTCTGCCCTGAGCCTTTTCTTCTCCAAACTGCACATCTCCTAACATCCAGCCTGAACCTGTCCTGGCACAGCTTGAGGTTGTGACCCCTTGTTCTGTCACTGGATGCCTAAGAGACCAACCCCACCCGGCTACAACCTCCTTCCAGGTAGTTGGAGGCATCAGTAAGGTCTCCCCTGAGCCTCCTCTTCTGCAGGCTGCACACCCCCAGCTCCCTCAGCCTCTCCTCACAGGGCTGTGCTCCAGCCCCCTCACCAACCTTGGTGCCCTTCTCTGGACATGTTTGAGCACCTTTCTGAACTCGAGGGGCCCAGAACTAGACACAGTTCAGATTTCTGTGTAGACTTCCACTTCAGGACACAAATAAAAGGAGGATGATTTGGTTTCAAAATGTGTCAGTGAACTCAGAGTAATGAAAACATTCTTACTACCCTCAGAAAGTGAGCGTGTTCCTAAGGCTTTGAAGTAGGTTAATACCATGATTACAGCATTTGCAGAGTTTTGCAATGGCATGCTGCTCCAATCTCCTTTCATCCTTAGCAACTACATGAATAAAAATGCTTTTTGGTACAAAGGTTAAGCACATTAAAGAAGAGTCATATGAAGCTTTAGCCACACCTCCATTTGACAGATGAAATAAAAATCTGCAGGATACAATGGTTTGATAGAGTTATTCAATTCTTCTGGCACAATCTTGCCATCTCTAATACTGCTTACATGCTACAGGGTCTTGAAAACAGAGAGCATAAAGAGCTAGCTCCAATCACACAATGAATCCACTGCTTCAGCTTAATGCAGTGAGTTAAGATACCTAAGCAAATGAGATTCTGATGAACAGAAACATGTTAGTTTACCAAATCACAGACCTCAGAGCCTACCATACACAACAGGTAAAATGAAAATCCTGCTCACAATGCTGGCAAAGGAACTTTGAAGGGTGGTGGACTCTGAATATTTTGCTCTGGCTGCGTCAGCATAAGCGTACAAATGTTCATTAAGGACAAGTGTAGTGTCCTGCATCTGGGGAGGAATAACAGCAGGCACCAGTGCAGACTAGGGGATGTCCTGCTGGAAAACAGCTCCACTGAGAAAGACCTTGGAGTGCTGGTGGGCAACAAGCTCTGCATGGGCCAGCTATGTGCCCTGTGGCCAAGAGAGCCAATAGCATCTGGGGGGGGCATCGAGAAAAGTGTGACCAGCAAGTCTAGGTCCTCCCCCTCTGCTCTGGTGAGATCACACCTGCAATACTTTGTCCAGTTTTGGCCTCCCCAATTCAAGACAGACAGGGACCTGCTGGAGAGAGCTCAGTGGAGAACTACAAAGGTGAATGGGGGACTGGAACATTACAAATAAATGTTTTTGTCTGGAGAAGGAAAGGCTGAGAGGGGATCTGATCAATGTCTATAAATACCTGAGGGGTGGGTGTCAGGATGAAGGTGCCAGGTTCTTTTCAGTGGTGCTCAGTGACAGGGAAAGGAATGAGGAGTACAAGCTAGAACACAGGAGGTTTCAGCTCAACATGAGGAGACACTTCTTTATGGTAAGAGTGACAGAGCCCTGGAACAGGCTGTCCAGAAAGGTTGTGGAGTCTCCTTCTCTGGAGACTTTCAAACCCCACCTGGATGCATTCCTGTGTGTCCTAGGTGATCCTGCCCTGGCAGAGGGGTTAGACTGGATTCTCTCTGGAGGTTCCTTCCAACATGTAACACTCTGTGGTTCTGTGACTCTAGACAAAAAAGTTCACTGGCAATAGGCAACTGGATGTGTTACACCCCTGGTACTGACAATTAAACTCATTCACTTCTGCACTGAAAAACATTACAATTATTTTTAGGAGAAAACATCCAGTTCCCTTTTGTCAGCTCTGTTTTTATTCCCCTCACAGACTCCTGATTCTAAATCCTTCAGCCTGTCAGGTCTGTGTAACTCGGTTTAAAAACAGGGGGAAAAAAAAAAGGTATTTAAAGGGTTTTTAGTTTAATGCAGGCCAATAACCTTGAATATTTTAAAGCAACAAGAAAAAAAAGCTTAACCACACATTTCAGCAAGTCTAAAGAGACATCATTTGAAAGGTATTTTTAGTTAGTGTCTCTCTGTTTTCACATCTCAGGCTTTTGGAACCTTTGGTCTAAACCTAAAGGGGGAATTTTTGCCTTTGAACTATGTTACTTCAAATGGAAACCTCATTACTAACCTTAGAGAATTCAGACTCCTCCAAACATCATCTGCTTTGAAAAAAAAAAAAATACATCAAGTAGTGTTTGGATGTAATTAGTGTGGTAAGAGAAATGACAAAATCTGGGCTGCAGAGGCTACAGGCCCTTCACAAGAGATGATGGTGTAATGGTTTAGAATCATCTGCTGGGGTTGCACCCTATGGAGTGGGGCATGAAGAAAGGACAGGCTATGTAATGCTGCCTCATTCAGTTCATCTCTAAACTCAAATGAGTTTCAAGTTACATTTCTGAAGGTATCTTCACATTTCTTCCAAAAAAACAAACAAAAAACCAAACACATAGAGTAAAAGCTGTGCCTTTGGTATCTCTCCTCCCCCACCTTTAACTAGCACATTCCTCTGCAATTCAGAAGGGGAAAACAACATCTGATATGCAGCACAAATTTAATAAAATATACAAGTCCTCTTTGATAATTTCACATGAAGTTGTAACTGACCTCCTTACTCCGTTGTGTTTGCCAAGGACTCAATGACAGAGCTTCTTGGAAAGACAAAGAAACACAACCACCCTTGTCTCACATGTTCACAGAATCACAGAAAGGCTCAGGTTGGAAGGAACCTCAGAGATCATCTGCTCCAACCTCCCCACCATGGACAGGGACACCTCTCAATTAGACTTAGATGTTCAAGGTCTCATTCAACCTGGCCTTGAACATCCCCAGGGAGGAGGCATCCAGTCTAACCCTACTCTCCCTCAGCTTCAAACCATTCCCCCTTGTCCTGTCTCTAGACAACCTGATGAAAAGTCCCTCTGCAGCCTTCCTGTAGGATCCCTTCAGCTACTGAAAGGCAGCTCTAAGGTCCCCCCAGAGCCTTCTCTTCTCCAGGCTGAACAACCCAATCTCCCTCAGCCTATCCTCATAGCACAGATGCTGCTCCAGCCCTTGGCTCCTCTTTGTGCCCTCCTCTGGACTCTCTCCAGCAGCTCTGTGTTCTTCCTATGCTGGGGACACCAGACCTGGATGCATTATTTGAGGTGGGGTCTCAGGAGAGCAGAGTAAAGGGGCAGAATCCCCTCTCATGCCCCCCTGGCCACACTCCTCTTGAAAGGATTCAAGTCTTCCTGGGTTTTTAGGGGAGTTTGTTTGTTTGGGTTGGGGTTTTTTTGGTTTTGTTTGTTTTTTGGCAGAGGGAGGGTTTTTTTCTTTGTTTGCTTTTATTTATGTTGGGGGAGGGGGTGTTATTTGTTTGTTTTTAATTACCTTTTAAGATCCCAAGAGATTTTAATACATAGAAACAATGTTATTTCCTAGAAACACGCAATAACTTAACTTGGTAGAATTCCTGTATCCAACTGCTCTATGGACATTTACCACCAAATTATTTGCTCCATCAGAAGATTTTAAAAAAAAACCAAAAATCCTCACCACAAAACCTTTGTGATCTTCATAGCCTGCTCAGTATATTGGCAGTTTATGCACTGAATAGAAAATGAGGAATTACTGAATTAAGGTATTACTGAGTTAAGGAATTACTGAATTATTAGGGAATTACTGCAGAGAGTTTAGCAGGTTTTCAGATATGTGGGATATATATATTTGCCTGATCTTTATTTGCTGAAATGACCACGTCCCTGAAAATGATTGTGAGATGATTCAAAATGAATGAATAATGAAATTAATGGAATGCCCTAAATACCTTGAAACACAATGAAGGTTCACTGCACTCACAAGATCTGACTCAAGGATCCTTCTTGCTCTCTTCAATACCTCTACATTGAAAGAAAACCACCCATGAACCTACAACTTAGCATTAAAGGAAGCTTTCAGGTTGTTAGAAGCCTTTTTAAGCTATTTTCAAGTCCCAAATTGTGTTTGTTTCGTTGGAGTAGTCTAGCAGCCAGTGGCACTACCTACACTTGCCTGGTAAGGAAGGACTTAGCTTAAAAAAAAGACAAACCTGCATTATGCTGGGCCTCATTAATGTATGTAAGTACAGATGAGCTGCAAAGTGTGGCCCTTCCCATCATTTTAAATAGCTTGATAACTCCTAATAAACCTCTTTTTATATCACTATTGTTCAGCCCCCTCTGTTCTAACCCTGTGGCCACGTTAAACATCTGTACCTTAACCCACTTCCTCACAACGCTGTGATCTTAGGCTCTTCTCATCACTCATTCCATTTACTAGTTCACAAAGTGCTGCCAAAATAATCTCTCCTGAATACTGCTCTGACTGCACCCCTCTGAAGCCCTGCACTCATTGCCAGTCATTCAGGCTATTCATTTCCATAGAATCATAGGATTTTACACTTATTGTTCCTTTCTTCCAGCTAAGGCTTGCTCAGAAAGGGGATCCACGTTCAAAATATTCAGATTTTTCCTGTTCTGGTAGTCTTCAAAAGGAAAAGGGAGCTGCAAAAGCAAATGAAGAAGGAAAAAAGGATGAAGAAAGTAGTGAGACAGATACAGTCTGTGCCACAGTGCCCCAGGGCAATTGGAAGAGCTATGGGACTTACCCCCCTCAAAATCACACCCTGTAATCAGCATGAAGGTCTGTGCCTGTGCATGAAGGATTCTCCAACGCCTTGCAAACAAAGCTTCTCTTTCTCAAACGTTATCTTGCATCTGAGGAAGTGTCCTTAATGAAGCCACAGCTGAAAACAATACTTCTCTGAGAAAGGTTCCTCTGTTAGCATTATCTGCTCATTTTGTTGGAAAAAAAGAAAGAAAGAAATCCAAGAGGAAGCCCTGAACACCAACAGTTTCTGTGGCCTTACTGAATTCTCTGATCTGTCTTCTTTTTGACGTCTACCTGAGTGCTTCCCTGAAGCGCCACTGTCGGCTTGGATATTGGGACTGTTTTCCTCTTCCAGTTCCTTCCATGTCTCTATGGCATGACCTTTTGCAGAAGCTATCTGACTGTCTTCTTAAAATCATTCCAATTCTTCCTAAACAAACAAAAAGGCGTCAAAGGGGCAAACAAATCAACCCCACCCCAAACTACTGCTAGGTTTAATTTCTTTTTCCTTCTTAAGAAATATTTAAATCATTTAGATCATCATGTTTGGGTTGGGGTATCATGCAAACAAAGCAGGCAGTTCCAGCCTGACTGTCAAGCACAGAAAGCAACAGCAAGCAGAGCACATTTCCCTGACCACTGTCTTTCCATTCACTGAACAGGGCAAAGGTCTCCAGGAAACAGCAATATGAGCTCAGCTCATTAAAATCTCTATGAAAATCTGTCTCCTGAAGGGATGTTAAATTAGGCTTACACAGGCAACTTAGAGCCTGTGCTTCCTTAAAATTTTAGTGCTTAACCTTCTAGCCCCAGCATTTCTTTAAGGCAATTAAATACAGAGGTATAGATATAACCCACTGCTTTTAGTTATAGCCTAGCTAAGAGAAAGGAAATAGGTGAGACACAGAAAGAACTCTGTAGGTAGCTTTCATTTTGATCTCCAGCATCCCTCCAGCATTGCCATCTTTTTGACATACTCACAACAGTGGAAGCTGTGTTCTCCCACACCTAGTTTGACCCAGGAGGGCTGACAACACATTATTTTTAAAGAGACACTTCAGATTTTGGGTCCTTTCAAAAAACTGCAATCCATAAACATCCCTACACAGGTAAATAAAGAAAATTCTATCAGGTAACCACATCAGTGTCAAACTTCAGCCATGTCTGAGTACACACTGCACTCCATTTCCCCTAATGCAGTTAATTGGCTTTATCACCGAATCACAGTGTGTTAGGGGTTGGAAGTGACCTCTGGAGATCATCCAGTCCAACCTCCCTGCCAGAGCAGGATTACCCCAGGGCAGGTCACACAGGAACACATCAAGGTGTTTTTCTGACTGTCTCCAGAGGAGACTCCACAATCTCCTGGGCAGCCTGTTCCAGGGTGTTGGCACAGAATCACAGAAACATCCAGGTTGGCAAAGCCTCTCAGGATCACCAAGTCCAACCTAGAACCCTACTCTACAAGATAAGCCTTAAACCATAGCCCTAAGCACCACACCCAAACAACCCTTAAACACATCCAGTGTGGGTGGCTCCACCACCTCCCTGGGCAGCTCATTCCAGTCCCTGACCACTCTCTCTTGAAAAACTTTTTCCTAATGTCCAATCTAAACCTCCCCATTCTCAGCTTGAGGCNACTGGACATCCCTGAGCAGAGCCTGGCTCTGTCCTCCTGACACTGCCCTTCACATCTTTATCAACATGAATGTGGTCACCCCTCAGGCTCCTCTGCTCCAGGCTAAAGAGCCCCAGCTCTCAGCCTTTCCTCACAAGGGAGATGTTCTACTGCCTGAAGCATCTTTGTGACACTGCAATGGACTCTTTCAAACAGTTCTATGTCCTTCTTGAAGTGAGGGGGCCAGAACTGGGCACAATATTCCAGATGCAGCCTCGCTTGGGCAGAGTTAAGGGGAAGGAGAACCTCTCTTGACCTACTCACCACAGCCCTTCTAACCCACCCCAGGATGCCGTACACTTGAGTTCAGAATTCACAGAGGCAAAGTTAAACAAAAAATAAAAATAATTAAAAAAAAATTAATTCAGTCAGCTACTGCTGATGCTTTTGCTTTCCACCTGGGTATCAGCATGCCAGCCCACACAATTGTGATGTGTGAATATTACCCTCTCATTACTTGGATTGCAAGCTTTTATATTTAAAAAATGAAATTAATGGCTAACCTCAAAAGGCTTCCTATGCTTAATTTCATTTCACTCCCCGAATCATCCTTTTCACTACACAATGTCTCTGCTAACTAAACTACAAGAATTAGAGGTGTAATTATAGATCACAGATGAGCTGCTCAACGTTTGCAAGAAGTTAAATGGGGTAGACGTTAAACACGAGTTGACTCCAGAGGAAGCTGCTCCTCCCATCACTTGTAGAACAGAGTGCTGTGAAATGTTAGTATTTATCAAGTCAAGGCCACAGCTTTCTCTGGATTTGGACAGCTTTGTCCCAAAGCAGGACATCCTGCCTCTGCTGAAATCACTGCCAGGAGGATCATGGAATGGGTTTGGGTGTGAAGGGAGCTCTGAAGGTCATCTAGCTCAAGCACTCTTCAGCCAGTAGGGACATCCTGTAGTGCAGCTTACACCCATTACCCCCTGTCCTATCCCGGGGCACAGCTGAGAAGAGTTTGCCCCCTCCCTCTTGACCCCCAGCCCTCAGATATTTATAGACATTGATTAGATCCCCTCTAAGTCTTCTCTTCACCAGACCCAACAGCCCCAGTGCCTCAGCCTCTCCTCACAGGGCAGCGCTCCAACCCCTTCATCATCTTTGGAGCCCTCCCTTGGACTCTCTCCAGTAGATCCCTGCCCCTCCTGAACTGGGGAGCCCAAAACTGAACATGATATTCCAGATGAGGTCTCACCAGGGCAGAGTAGAGGGTGGTCTCCATCTGCTGGCCACACTCCTCTGAATGCCCCCCAGGATCCCATTGGCCTTCTTGGCCATCATCTGTAGAGTCTGTCTGCTGGCAAACTTCATGCTTGGTCAGCCAGAGAGGAGGTCAGGACTGAACCATCAGCGTTGTTCATGCTGTTGTTATTATGTGGGTGCTGGGAAGGGCTCTGCTCTGTGTGTGGTAAACGTGTGGCTGTATGCAGTGTGTGCACACCTGCCCGCAGGAACCCATGCTCAGCCTTGCCACTGTCTGGATCTGGATATGGCAATGTGCTGGTTTGAGCTAATTGGAATATTTTTAATAGAGAAAATTGTACTATAGGCTGTGAAGGAAAACAATGGTGATGTCTACTTCACTGAGAGGCTTGCTGTGATGTTTAGGAATAAGGAACCCAAAACAAAGAAGATAAGAGAGTGTCTCGAGGCACTTGGGTCTTGGGCTAACAGCTCTGGCTTCTCCTCTCTGCTGAATAACTTCACTAACCACTTTTCTTCTAATCCTCCCTGGCTGATCCTCCTTACGTGTAAGGCAAACCTTGGGGTAAGGTGTAGGGGTGGGGAGAAGGTGGAAGGGTGGTTGGGAGCCCCTCCTGGGGTCTCTGATTTCTGGCAGGGGTGTTGTGTGTCTGTATTACCTTAAACTTGTCTATTTCTGTAAATATTCCTGTCTATACTGTATATATTTGCTTGTATATTGTGCTGAGCTGTAAACAGAGCTTCATCTCTTAACTTCCAGCCCGGCTGAGGTCTAGTCTGGGTCATTTTACCAGTGTGGGGGGGCAGGGAACTCCCAAACCGTCACAGGCAAACTGCAACAGACTCCTATCAGGCTAGGAGATGAATCCCCCCAAGCCTTGTAGATCACCAGATTCAATCATCTCTAGTGAAAGACCCAGGAAATACGATCATGGGAACACCTCTGGTTCCACACATACCAACTTTAGTGTTGACAGAGCAACGGCTTGTTTTCTCCCCTGCTGCAAGCACTGCAGAGACAGAGCCCAGAGAGACCATAAACTACCTGCACCTCCACCTCAAACTTGATCTCTTTGGAGCCAGGAAGGGTGGTTTCACAACTCAGCAGCCAAATGACAATTTGCCTTACTTCTATTTCTACTGCTGCTTTATAGCACCGAGCAATGCTGTCTGCAGGAAATGGAAGCGAAAGCTATTCTGTTCTTGTCAGAATAATAATAGATATTGCGTTGACAACTGCCCTCCTGTGCTGCAAACAGCATAAATAAAAGGAGCTGGGAAAAGCCAACAGTGCTGTAGTAAATAAAGTGTAAACTCACCTGCTTGTAAATAAGTGATAACCTCTATTGTTTGGTGTTTCAGCCTAGGCCACAAGAACAGGATGAACACTGTGTCTAAATCACAAGCGAGTCAACTCCACTGATCCTCATCTGTGGAAAGAGGTTGAGGGGGAGAGCCACTGGCTGTTCAGGGAGGGGCAAAGGCAAAGGGTGTGCTTTGTAAGATGTCAAAGAGTGCCTCCACACATGGTTGTATAGATAGCAACAGACTGAATGATGGGCTTCTCCAAATTGTAGAATGGCCTGGGTTGGAAGGGACCTCCAAAGGTCACCTAGACTGACACCCTCTGCAGTAAGCAGGGCATCCTCAGCTACCATCAGTGTGCTCTTGCAGCCCAGAGAGCAACCAGAGCCTGGGCTGCATCAAGAGAAGTGTAGGCAGAAGGTCGAGAGAAGTGATCCTCCCCTTCTGCTCTGCACTGGTGAGACCCCACCCGGAGTACTGCATTCAGTTCTGGAGGCACTGTTACAAGAGGGATATGGATGTGCTGGAAGGTGTCCAGAGAAGGGCCATGGGGATGATCAGAGGGCTGGAGCTGCTCTGCTGTGAAGAGAGACTGAGGGAGTTGGGGATGTTCAGTCTGGAGAAGAGAAGGCTCCCAGGTGACTTTATTGTGGCCTTTCAGTATCTGAAAGTGACCTACAAGAAAGCTGGGGAGGGAATTTTTAGGCTGTCAGGTATTGATAGGACTGGGGGGGATGGAACAAAGATAGAAATGGGTAGATTCAGACTGGATATTAGGAAGCTCTTCACCATTAGGGCGGTGAGACCCTGGAACAGGTTGCCCAGGGAGGTGGTGGAAGCCTCATCCCTGGAGGTGTTTAAGGCCAGGCTGGATGAGGCTCTGGACAGTCTGATCTAGTGTGAGGTGTCCCTGCCCACGGCAGGGGGATTGGAACTGGATGATCCTTGTGGTCTCTTCCAAGCCTGACTGATTCTATGACTCTATTACTCCACATTGGGGTGGCCAGAGCAAATCTCAGGTTAGTTCAGTGCTGGGATATTGGTTTGATGATGAGCTTTGGCCTCATTATTGCTACTAGCGGAAGAAAACATGTCGATGAGCATTTTGCTCCTTAGAGCTTGTATGCATGGACACTCTCTTTTCACAGAAACTGCACATGTTCAAGCAGGGAAGATTTGCCCTCTTTCATGGTTCAGAAAAGGAATCACCTTTGGAAAATGCCTTATGGTGAAACCTGGTGCAGCTCCTCCATGAGGAACCACTAACACGTCCACGCAGCTGGACCGAGGTTGGTGCAGCCTGAGCTTTGGGCTAGCAGGACGCAAAGCAGGTCTGGTGTGACTGATATCTGAATGCAGAATGAGAAGTCCTTCAAGACAAGGAAAGGTTTCAGAAGATGCTCCCCAATGATGGAGGTCTTCAGTAAACAGCTGATGAGTCCAAGTAACTTTGCCCAGTGAATTTAGAGTCTTTCATAAAGAAGCCTCTATTTTTTTCTAAGCAGCAAGGGCTCTTAACACTATTAGAGAAAGAATAGTTTTGACATTTAATAAAAAGTGCCTTAGCAGGATCATGCTTAATCCTCAACTTCATTATCAGTTTTTCATGATGCTGACCAGGAAATCACCTGCAGAAAGCCCTGTGGTAGGTGAACAGAAGAAAAACTCAAAAGTATGCAACAGGAGGACCATTCTTGGCAATTCTGGTTGGCAATATCTCTCACAGGTTCCCCAGTGCCAGAAGCCATTCTGACCCTTGGCAATGTCTCCACATTTGCTACTCAGGTCTGTTAGGGCTTTCTCCCTCTTTGCTCTGCTCTCATGAGACCCCACCCAGAGCACTGTATGAAGTTCTGGAGGTCCCAACACAAGATGGACAACAAACTGTTGATGCTCAGAGGGCTGGAGCAGTTCTGCTATGAGGACAGGCTACAAGAGTCGGAGCTCTGCAGTCTGGAGAAGAGAAGGCTTCCAAGGAGACCTTAGAGTAGCCTTCCAGTATCTGAAGGAGGCTACAGGAGGGCTGGGGGGACGGACTATTGACAAGGTCTTGCAATGCCAGGACAAGGGGTAATGGGTTTAAACTGGCAGAGGGGAGATTTAGACTGGATGTTAGGAGGAAGTTGTTTGCAGTGAGGGTGGTGAGACACTGGCACAGGTTGCCCAGGAAAGCTGTGGCTGCTCCCTCCCTGGAGATGTTCAAGGCCAGGTTGGGTGAGGCCTTGAGTGACCTGTTATATTGGGAGGTGTCCCTGCATATGGCAGGGGGTTGGAACTGGATAATATTTGATATCACTTCCAACCTAAACCATTCTGTAATTCTCCACTGTCACCTTCCAGAGCAAAACATCTTCCTCTGAATCCAAAAACTACTTCACTCCAGGATCCTACACACATCTTTTGGGGCATATTCCTGGGAGAATAAAGATACCAAAAAGTAAAAAGGTCTCCTTTCCTGCAAGCTGAAAACTTTTATTCATCTTTAGCACCAGTTAAGTAGTTCCTAAAGGAGAATTTCTCTTTCCTGCTCACAT
>VWYK01009573.1:3328-19261 GCA_013399775.1 Semnornis frantzii | reverse complement strand
GACAATTAAGCGTCCCCAGAGCCTTCTCTTCTCCAGGCTGAATAACCCTAGCTTCCTCAGCCTGTCCTTGTAGCAGAGATGCTCCAGCCCACTGAACATTTTCATGGCCCTCCTCTGGACCTGTTTCATCATGGCCATGTCCTTCCCATACTGAGGGCTCCAGACCTGGACACAGTACTCCAGGTGCATTCTTACCAGAGCAGAGTGGCAGAATCACCTTTCTCGATCTGCTGGTCGCACTCTCCGAATTCCAATCCCCTGCCACAGGCAGCGATACCTTTCACTAGATCAGGCTTCTTCAAAGCCTCATCCAACCTGGCCTTAAACACTTATAGGCAGGGGGGCATCCACAACCTACTCCAGGGTCTCACCACCTTCACAGTAAAGAATTTCATCCTTACACCTGATTTACATTCTAGCCTCTTTCAGTTTAAAGCCATTATTCTTTGTCCCATCATTTCAGATCCTGGAAAAAGTCCTTCCCCATCTTTCCTACAGGTCTTCTTTAAGGCCCCTGGAAGGCTGCTCTAAGGTCTCCCAGGAAATCCTACAATAACTATTACCTTGCCATGAAGTGGTAAGATTTAACTAGCGCTGCTGACATACTTCTCCACCACCCTTTGAACTGCCAGAATGCACCCGCCTTGCAACTGGGATGAAAGGCTGCACTAAGAGCACTTTTAAGCTTCCTGCAGCCCTGAGACACTCGCAAACAGGCCTTGCACCACGACCGAAGGTATTCAGAGTTTCTAAAGTTTTTGAGCTGGTTTACTTTGCAAAACTATTCTTGAATTCCAGGTATTTCAGTGACTTAAGATGCTTCTTTCCTCCTTGTTTTCTACAGCGTAAGCGGTGACAGTACCCGAAATGCTCACACCCCCTATGCCACAGCCCTCCGCATCCCTCGCCCCCGACCGCTCAGCGCACACCCCACCCTGGGGAGCGCCCGTCTACCTTGGGGTGACTCTTCGCTCTCCCCCTGTTGCGCCCCGAGCATTCACGGCGGCTGCCGCTGCCCGCCCCACCGACCACGCAAAGTCACCTGCCTCCAGTCACCCGCCTCCACTACCGGCCGCCCGCTGCTCCGGTCCGCGGGGGATGCCACGCGCCCAACGGCAACCTGGTCTCCGCGTCCTCTGGCCGCCTGGCAACGTCCGGCGGGCAGCCACGCGCTACCGCGCTCTCCTCGGCGCCCCTCCGCCTCCAAATGCGGTTGGAGGAGGCGGGAAGTGGATTGCGGCTAACTTTTGCCTGCCTGGGGAGCGCGGCGGACTGATCTCACTGTGGGCCTCTGCACAAGCGGGTTTCTACTACCTTCCTAGAGTTCGGGCGAAGCTCTCCACAGCGGGAGCACTTCTAAGGAGGCAGGCGGTTCGTCTTCCAGGTAGCTGCCTGAAAGACTTGGCTACTCTAGATGGTTGTGAAGAAACGCCTACTCTAGATCTGTCCCCTGAAGGAAAACCGGTCCATAACCATTACATCCTAACAGTGATGTAGGATGTACTTCCTCCCCACGAAGCAGCCCCATTTCCTTAGGGTGGCAGTCCTGCAGGACAGAAGTCAAGCAGCTGCCATGGAGATACCAAATTCGGGCACAGTACAAATTCTGGCACACAAATTCTGGCCCTGAGTAGCCCTGTGTAGTGAGTATGCAGTGTCTGCACTTTTAATTCTCTTTAATCTTGCTGTCAAAGATCATAATACCTCTTGTCCTTACAGATGTGTATGACTGAAACTCTAGAGACAAAACCAAATGAGAAGTTAGCAATAATCCTAAGAAATAAAATTTAAAGTTATGAACTGTAAAACCTTGTATGAAATTATCAGTGAAAGATTTTTTTCCATTAATTCTGATAAATATGCATGAGCACTGTCTTCACAGAAATTTTAACTATTTGTCTACTTGGTTTCATCTTGGGGGATTTTTCAGTAACTCTTATCTATGAAAATTAAACTTTCAGGTATCAAATTTATGACTTGTAGCATAGCTCCTCAATAAACTTTACTAGAGTCAAGAAGAGATCATATTTCTTTGGAGGGGTTAAGTACAAATGAACATCGAGTCACCAATTGCTGCTATGTATTTTTTAATGCCTTTTTTGTTGGAGGGGGACCTAAGCCAAGCCTGTCCTCAAGTGACATAATGTTCTCTCCAGATCTTGACAGATAATGACTTCCTCAAATAATAGTTTCATTCTTTATAGTTATTTGAGGATGGACAAAAGAAGGTTGGTGAATATCACAGACTGGCATACTCGTATGAAATGTTGGTTTGGGAGGAATTCTTCAGTATTCCAGCACCCTTAACTACCTTTAATTCAAACCTCCCTGGGCCCATCTGCACACATGCAGCATAGCCCTTACCCTTGATTAATCTGAAAGCCTCGGAGAAAGACAGGGAAAGGCATGAGCAATGCTTACAGGTCAGAACATTTTGCAGACAAAGGCGAACAGCCATGCCTTGTCAGTTCAGCCCCAGGAGAGAAGACGGGTATTCTACAACTGCCACAGCTCATCACTGCTGGGACAGACAAGTTGCTCAGGGAGCTCAGATGAACACCTCTACTTTAATTATGTTAATCTCTTACAGAAACTAATATCCGATAAGACATTTTTACAGATGAAAACTCCCAGCAATTGCCATACGATCTCTCTGGCTTGACAAGAACAAATGTTAGATAAGAAATACTTAATCTTGTGAAAATATCTTTCCTTTAGTTAAATATTATCTCCCATTCAAAATCCATTTAATTTACATATGTATTTATAAGATATTGTGGTGGTTTGAGGGGTCCCAGGTTCCCTTAAGAAGACCACAGAGACAAAGTCTGTCCCAGGGGACAGATCTGGTCATCCTCAGACATTATAATTTTGTTATTCAATCTCATAATTCTGTTAACACTTTTTAAGAGAGCAGCAAAGTCAGTTCTCTCTTTCTCCCTTCCTTTCAGATCTCTGGAGGGACTCTTTTCTGGGTAACTATGTGGGCACGAAACCTGCCTGTGACCTTCAAAGCTGCAGCCGCAGCAAATTTTGAGCTGCACAATCTGGCCTGCTTAGGCCTAAATGGGAGATAATCCGGGGGGGAGAAAAAGAGCACTGGGGTTTTGGTGGTTTAGCTTGGTTGGGGAGAAGGTTTTGGGGGAATTCTCATGTATCCTGTGTTTGTATTAGGTGTTAAGTATTCATGCACATCTTTGAATACAGCTTTTCTGTATTACTCTCCAATTCAGCAAAAGCTTTATTATTTCACTGTCTTTTTTTTTTTTAAAGAGTAGAATAATCTAAGTCTGTCACACTATAAAACTATGACAGATACATATATATGTACTAGCTGTATTGTCCAGAATAAATATTACCTTTAGCATTACACTTGTTTCTTGAGGGTGTCAAGTATTAGTTTTGCACACATGATAAAACCCGATCTGCATTTTTTTTAAATGCTACAACTAACATATTAACTGGTTTACAAACATCAAGCTATTAAAGGTTAATTGTGGTTTGCATTATTGCACTAACAAAATCATATTACTTATGTTTTCTTACACTCCAATTGAAGTTAGTATTTATAGTATACACTTCTAGCTGCCTGTCTCTGCTTGGAATAGCACAGACATGGACATGAAGACTGTCCATGTAGAAGGCAACATGAAAAAGGCAGGAAGACTGTGTGAACTCTATGACTCCTATTGCCTGGTAGAGTTGGGCACAAATAGAAACTGTCTTTGAATGAGGCTGCTTTAGGTAAACCCAAAAGCCAAGCTGAGAAATCAGAGAAAATGTACTCTCTTCCCAGTTGGGCAGTAGCACAGATTTTGTACCCTGGAGACACTGCTGGGTAAATTTACAAGGAGGGTTGGTTTTTTTTGGCAAACTGCCAACCGTAACCACTCATTAATAGAGTTCACCTTCTTGGAGATTAGGAGTGAGTAATACCTCTGAAATACGATCCACACCCAAAGCCAAAGAAGAAATTGGAAGGTTGTAACTTCCAGGAAAAGAGCAAGAGAAACAAGTCTTTTTCTTTTCCTCTCTCCATCCCACATTTTTTGCAAGTCTTGCTTTCTGACTTTGAGATGGTGAAAATTATCAAAGAATGCTCCATCTTATTTTTTTTTTTCTCCAAAAGAGACGTGAAAAGAATATTTCAGCTTTTCACAACTTTACCAATATTATTCTCCATAAAAATTAATTTTAGGAGTGAAATTATGTATTTTTAATTGGTTTTGTTCTGGTATGTCTATGATTCTCTCTTAAGTGACATATGGTGCATTGTCTCTATATGTTTATGCTGGGTAATGTGCGGAGCAGTTGCTTTGCTTTGTTAATCAGCAAAGCTTTGTTAATCAAGAGAGAATGAAAATCACACACAGGACTATTTTCAAAAGCAAAATTACTAAATGCTGTATTTTGGAGATAAGTAATTTATACAGTAGTAGCTGAGACATAAGAAAATTTTAAAATCCAATCCAGAGAGGTTGTTATTTAGGTTAACATAGAAGATGCCATTAAAATAGGTTTGCACTACCTCCTTTACATTAACTTCACTCTCCGGATCTTGTAGTTTCTGACAAAATTCAGCCCAAGAAAAGAGAGAAATAAATTATGGTGTGTATTTATAAATTCATACCTTTGCTCATTGGCAGAGTACTTCTAATTATCTTAATGTGTTTCTCTTCAATAATAGCCTCTTTTCAGGAAATATATTTATTATTGCATGTGTATTTTATCTTTCAGCATATCAGAAAAAAACCCACGACATTTTTACAGAATCACAGAATGGTAAGGCTCAGAAGGGACCTCTGGAGATCTAGGCCAACTCACCCTGATAATGCAGGTTCACCTAGATCAGGTTGCCCTGGAATGTGTCCATGAAGGTTTTGAAAGTCTCCAGAGGAGACTCCACAACCACTCTGGGCAGCCACTTCCAGTGCTCCATTACACTTTACCCGTCCACCTAGTATACTGCACACTACATTCTTTAGCAAATTCTGTCATTAAGGAAGCAAGAGTTGCCTTGGTTAAGCCCCAATTTCCAACTAGAAAAACACGGACTGCAACAGCTCACAGTATACTTCTAGTGACACCCCGTGGCAAAACGACACATAGTAAATTTCTAAGAGACTAGCACTGAAATTGAAACAATTGGACCACATTTTGTCTGTTAGTAATACTGGAAGCCACACATTTCACTGCATTTGACTTTCTCTGACCAACATTGAAGTGGGCCAGGTTCACTTCTGCATTTTATCAAGTTCCTCAAAAGCTGATTTTCCAATACTAAATTTGAGATAACAATCGGCATGCTTTTACCAACAAAGTCCACGTTTTTTACCTTATGCATTAGAATAGCTCACCTCAGTGAAAAGTTATGATGAGTCTAACCCAGCAACAAGTTATGACCTTATGCGCTTGAAATAATCTCCAGCTGGGGCACACATTAAGTCCTTTTGATCTGTTTCTCCCACTGATCATCGCACGCATAGCCATGGTGATGGTTTCTTACTTTTTGTTTCCACTATTACAGCCACATAGTTCAGCCAACCTGCTTCCTCAACTAATTCCATTGTTTCATCTGGATATGAGTGTCAACCTGGCTTTTATTCCTAAGCCACCTATTCCTAGAACTAGAAAGAAAAATTGCTTCCCCGTAACTGTTCAAAAAGACTAGCCTATGTGAACTCTAATAAGCTGCTGTACCAACCTTTTCCTCTACAACTCCCCCATGCCTTGGTACTCCAATATTAAGGGCAGAATGGAAAGTACAAGCATATGATGTATCATTTATAAATGCACATACACTAGCAAGAGATATACAGCACCTATTTGCCCATGTTGGGAACTGAAGTGATCTAAAACCTGACTATTTGAATCATATGCTTTGGTTAGTATTAGTAGTAAATATTAGTAGTAAGCATGAATAACTAGATTGCTGAAGCATTAGGCCACAACCTGGAACCTAGAGATTGGTGAACTTAAGCTGAACTCAGTCACAAGAATGGGTGGCAGTAGTTTTGCATGACTCTGATATAGTGCAACTAAGCTAACAAAGTGAGGCATTATGACATTAATGAAGACTGCATGCTTAGTAATGTGAATTAGAGTGACCATTACAAACAAAGGAAAAGGAACTATAATTCAAGGAAAATAAGGAAGACATCATTCTACCGGGAGTCAGAAGATGACAGATAGGTTCCAGGTGCAAATGAAAGAGAGATTGTGAAACTGTGTTAAGTAGGTAAAGACACGTGTACTAAAAACTTTAATCACTGAAGAGGACAAGTAACTGTTTAACAATTTGATTGGACAAAAGAGATACACCTGTTGCATGAACAAGTGCACGAACAACTTACGTCATGGATTGTGAGGCTTTAAAAAGCACAGGGAAATAACTGAGAAAGTCTGTCTCCAGAGGCGTTCATCTTGAGTTGACCCTGCTGGCATACTGCTCTATTACATTATTTTATGAGATTTGATGCCCAAGACTCTGCTTCAGGAAACTTGGGGTTCAGATTATGCTTCTTTAACACCCATATATGTACTACTGTGAATAGAAACTTCAACTATTAAGCACTGAACATACAGTATAAGCTGAAATGCAGATGAGAGCCCTTGAAGAAGTTACAGCTAAGGTTCAGTAAGCTTTAAGAAAAGCTTAAACCAATGCAAAGAAAACACCTGTTGCATGCAATACATCTTCAATTATTTTGTCTTCGACCACTTCCAGCTTCTTAATTGATTAGACTATCAACAGTTGGAGCAGGTTGCTGAGGGAGCTGGTTAGGGCCCATCCGTTAGGGCCTCAAAGTGAGGCTCGACAGGGCTCTGGGCACCTTGGTCTAGTTGAGGATACCCCTGCAGGGGCAGTTGGACTAGATGACCTTCAGAGGTCACTTCCAGCCCAAACCATTCTGTGGTTCAGTCCATCTTCATGAACACTATGCATAGCTTCCATCTATTTCACAAGCTACTATGCATTTATTTAACTTGTTCAGTGTCCTTCCAAACTCATTGAAGTTCCTAGCCTCCAAAACGTCCTGGGGTGAGGAACCGCACAGCAGTTGTAGCCTTTGTGTATCTGTCTGTTGTTGGCATGATCCGATGCCTTGGCAAAGACAGTAGAAGTCAACACCGTCCTCTTTAATGTTAATTAGCATCGTACATTCTCTTACTATAGGCCACTTGGCTGGGTTCTTTTTACCAGGCTGACGCATTTTACCTAAGTTAGCTCTAGAGCAGCTTACTCAGCACGGCAGCTGATCATTCTCGCTCTTTTCAGGCACCCCCAGCTGTACCACGTCCGGTCTGCGGCGTAAGAAACGCTTCCCTCAGCCTTCACCCCAGGGGCGTTAGCCCACGTACAGCCCTCCCCCAGCCACGGACCGCTGGGTCTGCCTGCTCTCTTCCCCGACGGCCTTCAACCGGGCGGAAGGGTCACGTACCGCCCTCTAGCACCTCTAACCTCGGGAACCGGAAGGGGTTCCCGGACGCGCCGAGCGGCAGCCGATGCTGCCGAGAGGCCTGCACGCGCCTGAGCGCCGCCACGTCCCTTCGCTCCCCGCCGTGAGTACTGGTGCTGCACCTAACGGTTGGCGGGGGTTTGGGGGGGAGGCGGGAAGGGCCGCATCGCCTTGGCGCAGTCCTGCCTGCGGAGCAATGGAGCCTGTGGAGCAACGGAGCCTGCTGCTGCTTAGGCTGCCGTGCAGAAAGAGCTGTCCCCCGAGGGGAGCCGGCGTGGCTGAGGGAGCACCTGCGCCCCGAACGAAATGGCGCCCGGGACGGCTGCGCGTGTAACTGCGTGGGGCTTCGCCTCGCCATTCAGTGCGGCGTTGCGAGCCCCATGGCAGAACACCCCGCGCCTGGCTGGCCTGTCACAGACCTAACAGCCTTGTGAATTTAAAAGATCAATGGCGAAAAATCCCCAACTCCCTCCAAAAATTAGACTGCTAAAAGGAGATTTAACAGCACACAGAGAGTAAAATTCTATTTGCAGGACTGTATTGAGTGAGAGGAAAACACAGAGCTTAATTACATTTCTTCCTTTGATCCTCTAGGTATCAGAGACTTGAGAAGCTGCTGTATGCTCCCATCTTTTTTTTTGTTAAGGTCTTTTGAGGGTTTCAACAGCATCACTAACTTTGAAGAGGAGAAATATGGTGTGTAACTTGGATCAGTTAAGGAGCATTGCTGCTTTGGGAAGGGCATGACTGCATCATGACTGGCACTAGCATTTCATTTCTGTTACAATGACAGGTTGTGCATTTGCCACATTCAGCTTCACCAGATCAAGTATTCCTTCCATCTGCTGGCTGGTTATTAGAAACATGGTACTTCAGTCATCAGTAAAGAACTGCTTTCAGCTGTCCTGCATCCTCAGGACTCCAAAAGCTGGCTTCAGAAGCATAACTAGTGGAGGCCTCATTATCCAGTCTATTTCTAATGATGTTTATGAAAATCTAGCTGTGGAAGATTGGATCCATGACCACATGAATTTAGAGAACCAACATGTCCTTTTCCTGTGGAGAAATTCTCCTGCTGTGGTAATAGGGAGACATCAGAATCCCTGGCAGGAATGCAACCTCAGGCTGTTGAGGCAGAAAAATATAAAACTAGCCAGGAGAAGAAGTGGAGGAGGGACAGTTTACCATGACTTAGGCAATATCAATTTGACTTTCTTTACAAACAGGAAAAGGTATGAACGAATGGAAAACTTGAAACTAGTTGTAAAGGCACTGAGAGCCTTGTGCCCCCAGTTAGATATACACGTCACTGACAGATATGACATCTTGTTAGATGGGCAATACAAAATCTCAGGTACTGCTGCAAAGTTGGGAAGGACAACTGCTTATCACCACTGTACCTTACTCTGTAATGCAGATAAGCTTGTTTTATCTTCTGTGCTAAAAAGTCCTTACAAAGGGCTAAAAAGCAATGCCACTCCTAGTGTGCCTGCCTCAGTAAAAAACCTTTTTGAAGAGGACTCTAGTTTAACTTGTGAGATGCTTCTGGATGCCATTGCTGAAGAATATGCTACACAACACCAAATAGATCATCATGTCATCTTAATAAATCCAGCTGATGAGTTTCTGCTTCCTGGAATTAGTAACAGAGTGAAAGAACTACAAAACTGGGAGTGGGTGTATGGAAAGACACCAAGATTCAGCATTAGCACTTGTTTTAACATGGTCTATAAAGATACTGTTCTTGATGTTAAAGTAGATATGGACATAAAGCATGGAAGGATTGAAGTTTGTAACATTGGCCTGCCAGAGCAGTGGCTGCCACCAGCACTGTGTAGTGAACTGATGAAAAGCCTTACTGGCAGTAAGTTTTGCCCATATGAAACCACTACAGTAGCAACAACATTACTAAGAGTGTGTCCACAAGACAGTGAGTTGCACAGCAGGTGGAGTCTGCTGTGTGAGAACATGATGATGTTAATGTGACTTGCATTTTGAAAATGTAAACTTTTGCTTTTTAATTTATTTTATTGAAAACAAAATTAAAATGTTGATTTTTTTAAACTGTATTTTTTTTCTTGCTGGTTATTAAAGCTTGCATTTGCATTTTAGCTTAATATTACCTACTAGCAATTAGATTTTACACTGCTGGCACCTGAGGTTCCCAAACTGTAGTAGGTAAGACACTGCAAGGGGCTGCAGCTGTGCATCACTCTGTGCTGACAGACATCTTTACTGCTTTAAACCAGGGGAAAGGGTGGCAACATCCCGAACTGGCTCTGTTGCAGAGAAGGCTAAAATGCCTGATGCAGGTGGGGTGGTATAGATAGAAAACTGCTACTGTGCTGATATACTGAATCCCCCAACCTGCATCCCATTGTGTGCAGATACTAGCCAAGAGACCATGTCTCACCCTCTGAGCTGTGTGGTAGAGGGATGTCCCCCTGGTTTCTAGTTGAAAGTCTTTCCTTGCAGAGTGCCGGTGACCCTCTTCCCCTACAAACATTGTAGTAAACTAAATTCTTTGCTGTGTAGTAAATCAGTCCAGCAGTTCCACCCTGGATTAGGGCTTTTATCCCTCCATGTGCAAAACAAGAGAAAGGATTAGGAAGTGTACTGTAGGGATTTGTGTGATGAGGGCAAAAGAGGCTAACTGGGAGAGAGGCTGTATGTGCCTGTAGTGCTTGACATAAAGCTCTAGCTATAGGTATCATCATCTAAGATGCAAGTGGGAATACTGCATTAGGAAATAATGGATTTAGGAGGAACAGGTCCCTTTTATTACCACCTAGGAGAGAATTCACTAATGAAAGGCAGTAATGAAAATTACAGTATTCATGTTAAAATAATAGCTCAATATAAAGTACCATTATGAAAGGCTCAAGATTTATTTCACTTTTGTTGCCAAATAAGCAGAAAGCAATTTTGATCAGAACAGATTTTTCCCAGAAGATTATCTGGGGTAGTAGGACTTAAAAGAAAAGCATGATACCCAGAAATGAGGCAGATGGTTACAAAGTGCTTGTTAGCAGATGTCATATGGGTTGTCCTGAAATACCAAAAGCATTTACTACTTGTGAGCATAAGGAAACTGCAGGAAAATCAGAGGCATATAAAGGGGGCTGGAAAATGCAGTATCAATTAGACAAGAAACAATCTTGCTGTAAATAGGGCAAGATAAATAAGGACTATCCTCACCTAAAGATGGTAAAACAATATCTTGTGTCCTTCGGGCTGTCCTAATCACATTTCTGAGGCTGCGTCATGGAAGCAGATTTGGGTGGAAAGTTAGGGTGACTGCCTCCTGCTGGAGTTAAAAGACTTACAATTAGGTCTGTAAGCACATGCTGATTTCCAGTGTCCTTGTCCATACAGAAAACCCTTGTCTGAAGCTCTGGTAGAGATTTCAAAAGGTGCTTTACATTTCTGAGTGGCATCCAGGGTTTTTTAATCAGGGACCAGACTGCAGTCCTTGATAAAACAGGATATGTGAATCCAAATCATGGCAGCAAATCTTGTCACAGAATAACCAAAATACAATTTTGATGAGGTTAGAACAGCAGCAGTTCAGTGCTATAGGAGAGAGTACAGAGCAGTGGAGAAATGGCTTCTGCTGATACGAACTCTGCCCAAGTGAGGCAGTTAAAAGGTTTATATACTGCTATATTATACAATTTGTTCTTCATCGAACTGTCAGATAACCAAAAATAACAGCAGCAATTGAAATTCTTCGAAGGAGGAGGCTTTCAAGAGATTAGGAAGCCCCAGGCAGCACATGCTTTTGTGAATACCTCCCTCCTTTGTTAATTAAATGATGCTGACCAGGTGAGTCTGTGAGCTGCAAAGTGAGGCCTGTGAGGTGGTACTGTTACTTGCACATTGATGTCTTCAGAAGAGGGCTAGTTGACCATCTCTTAGTAGAGGAAATTACATGGCAGATGCAACCTACCTTTAGGTAAGGAGAGTGGTCTATGGGGGTGAATCCAGCCCTTGGCTAGGAGGACTGGTAGTCATGCTGTATAATGGAATAGTACTCAGTAGACTCCAGTAGGGAAGATGACTTAAGCTGATGGACTTGATCTCTGAAGGCCCCTTCCAACCTCTAATGTTCTTTGATGTCTACAAGATGGCACCAGGAGGAACAGTCATGACTGCACAATACAGGTGTGAATGGCAGTACAGAATGTGGCCTGGAGTCAGTAAAATGATAACACAACTATGCTCTTAGATTGTTCTAATAATTTTTCCCCCATTAATTGATTCTTACTTTTCTTCACACATGATGTTCCCACTGATAGTGAAAGGAGCTATTCAGAGATAAAGGGCTTATAGGTAAAATTTGCAGCGCAGCACCTAGCTCAGCAAGTTTGCTGATGACACCAAACTGGGAGGCTTGGCTGGTACAGCTGAAGGCTGTGCAGCCATCCAGCAAGACTTGGACAGACTGGAGAGCTGGGCACAGAGGAACCAAAAGAGGTTCAACAAGTGCAGAGTCCTGCACCTGGGGTGGAATAATAAACTGCACCAGTACAGGCTGGGAGGTGATCTGCTGGAGAGCAGCCCTGTGGAGAGGGACCTGGGAGTGCTGGTGGATAACAAGTTATCTATGGGACAGCAGTGTGCCATTGTGGCCAAGAAGGCCAATGGAATCCTGGGATGTATTAGGAAGAGTGTGTCCAGCAGATCAAGCGAGGTTCTCCTCCCCCTCTACTCTGCCCTGGTGAGACCCCATGTTGAGTCCTGCATTCAGTTTTGGGCTCCCCAGTTCAAGAGGGACAGGGATCTGCTGGAAACGGTCCAGGAGAGGGCTGTGAGGAAGATTAGGGGACTGGAGCATTGTCTTATGAGGAGAGGCTGAGGGACCTGAGGTTTTTTAGTCTGGAGAAGACTGAGAGGGGATTTAATAAATGTCTATAAACATCTGAGGGCTGGGTGTCAGGAGAGGGGGGACAGACTTTTCTCCCTTGCTCCCTGTGATAGGACAAGGAGCAATGGATGTAAGCTGCAGCATAGGAGGTTCCATCTCAACACAAGGGAGAACTTCTTTACTGTAAGGGTCACAGAGCACTGGAACAGGTTCCCCAGAGAGGCTGTCCTTCTCTGGAGACTTTCAAGGCCCATCTGGATGTGTTCTTCTGTGACCTGAGCTAGATTATGGTCCTGCTCTGGCAGGGGGACTCGATGATCTCTCTGGGTGCCTTCCAACCCCTGACATCCTGTTGTCCTGTGAATTAGTACTTCACTAAAGACTTAATTGTACATATGTACAGATACTGCATATCCGTGAAATCCACAAAGAAATTTGCAGTCTTGGGTAGTGAATTATAATTGGAAAATGGAGAAAGAGTTCTAACATTGAACAGACAAGAGAGAAAAAAATCATGCTTGCCTCTTGTGGTATATGTAGAGAACCACATCGTAGGAGATCAATACTAGAACAGAAAGGCATATTGTATTACAAGATGCAGAATTCATAAAGATTTTTATTTTGATTTACCATAAAGTACTAAAATCTAAAGTTGATCTAAAATATTCAAGATAGTTTTTCATTTTGCCTTTCTGTGTTTGAACTAGGTTAAAATATACAAAGCTTCACATGTGGGATGCTTACTGTATTTACAGTGAGCCTTCTCCCAAAAATGGCTGATCTAGAACATAATACCCAGCTTCTTTGAGTTAGTGCAGAGAAAAATTCAAGCAGATGACTAAAACTACAAATAATAAAAAACTTTATTACAATTTAAAAATAATCATGTATTATACACAATTGGATAAAATTGACAACAGTGACTAGAAACTCAAGTTTATCACAGCAGCAAGCCAGGGAGCTTCTATGGAATGTTGAGAGGGACCAACTGTCAACGTTCAGCTTCTGTAGCACATACTCACTTCTCTGATGCAACACTGAAAAGCTGAGACACAATTTTGCAAACGGATAAAAAAAACAAACCACTGTTAAGCTGTGACAAAGAGAACAGGGCACTAGCACTGTATCTTCTTGATAGCTGTGGAAGATTTGTTGTGTTAGAGGCAATACTAAAAGAACACCAGCATTAGATGACAGAAGATGAAAGAAGAATAAAGCAAATTAAAAGAGAGTAATGGAATACACCAGGAAAAAGAAACATAGGAAAAAGTTTCAGCAATGAACATGCTACTAGAATATAGAGTCATACTGTATTACAAGATACAGAAAGTATTAAGGCACTTAATCTGTCTTGAAGCTGAAAAGACATTGATGAGAACTGCTAAAGAGGCCACTGCCTCTTCTTCATATCAGAATACACAACTTTGCTGGATTCTTGCTGACAATGATCAAGAACTCTTGTATTAAGAGAAAAAGAACCAGCAGTTCAGGTGATACCTTCTGCTTTCCAGAGGGTGAAGGGAAGACAAGTAAAAGTTTTGTCATTTTTTCCAATTAGCATATTCCTTAGAATCATTATGAACAAGAAAGTTCAGAGTATCAACCTTCTAGAAGAATTTAAAAATCAATTATGATTTTTCAGAGTACTATCTTAGTAGCAAGGAAATAGCTTGCTGCAGTCCACACTGGCATGACTAGCTGGAAGGACATTAAACCTACAAGTCAGAAAAAAAGATTGGTAGAGGATCATGCAACTTTTTCACACCTAATACAAAATGATGGAAATCAGGTATATGACCATACATTGTGGAATAAAAGAACATACAGGAGTGACAGGGAAAACAACACAGCTGTTTGCAACCTTTTCAGTTTAAAATCTATCATGCAGAGACATGTAAGAAGTTGCTTGGAAAATCTGGAATTACTAGTAAAGTCTGTGAAATCAAGTATTACAGAATTGACTAAAAGACAGCAGAACACTAGTCTTGAGTAAAATACAGGAATTAAAGGAAGTAAGTAAGACTATTTATAAAATAGGGCATGTGGCAGTCCAGCTTCAAATGTTTGTGAGGTGGTCAATTAAAGATATAAAGAAAAAAATTGCTCAAGAAAAAAAATTAACAGTGAAAACAGAAATGACAGTATAGAGGCCTTTGAGAGACAGTATTGAGAGTCAATTAGGAAATGAAGATTTAGTTTGGGCTTGGATTGGATTGAGATTATAGAAGAGGTAGAGGGGAGGAATCATACAGTTCTGTTTTCTCAGACTGAAATCTGAAATATTCTTAAACCTACAGATTGTAACAACTATATTGCATGAAGTACTTAGGAGAATTGTGTCCAAGGGTGGACAGCTGGAGTCAAGCAGCATCTTCTAGTCTGACTTTTTTATGCTTACAGAAAACACTCATTAAAAGCAGTCATAGCTGATCACATTTTCTTTGTATGTTTAGTATGAAAGATGTCCACTGTTGTTTCATGACAAGGCCGCAAGTCCAAGTCACAGTATCCAATGCTGAAACGACCCTGCAGAAATTAACAGAACCAACACAGTGAACATAGAATGAGCTCCTCTACAGTATGCTACTTAATGATATCAAAGTATTCTTACCCGTGGTTTCTTAAAGTAATCAAGACCCCTTCCAATCTTAATCATCCACCCATTGTTGAATCTGTTTTGAAAATTCACAAATATGAAAACCATGAATATGTTAAATAAAAACCTTAGTTATAGCCACATGACACACAAGTTCCTTGTTTCAATCACAGTTATTTCCTAGTGTCACCAATACCTGCATGAACCATGGAAGGTATTGTTCTTTATAAAAAGTTATCTACTGTTTAGTTCACAGTTAGAACACGAGAAATTACAGAAAGCTGGTTCTATTGAGGGCCACTGCTTTCCACTTTGTTAATTACATCTGTAATTAGAAATTGTCTCAAAAGTTAGGGTTATGCAGTTTGACTTCAAATAACTGATGTTCACTGATTTGTTTTATATCACCTACCTAATTTCTCGATCATGTATTGAAGATGAAAATGCAATATTCAGCGTTACTTCATAACTTCTCAATGACTGTTGAATTTCTTCCAAGCCACTTACTTGCTGACTCCTTCCACTGCCCTGTTAAAAATAAAAACGTGGCAGGGTGTTTTTTTACCTGTACATTCTACTTTGTGTCATTTCTTCCTAAACTCATCAATAAAACCTTTTTTCAGTACTAACTTGCATGCAGAGAAAGTCACTTGGATAAAGGCAGATTTATAGTTTAGAGAAGATAAAAAGCAAGACAGATTACAGGTATACTTGCTTAGGGATGTGGTTGAGGAGCTCACTCGCAGCCCCTTAAAACTAGGTAGGTGTTACTATTTGAACCAAAATAAATGCAGTGATAGTTTGAAAGGTTTTAGGTCATCAAAGCCTCTAAAGTAACAACTATGTAAGTTTTTCTTCTCTTCCAAGAGCTGTATCTCAGACGTTTTGGTTTTGATGACGTTTTCGACAACAAAGTCTTCATAAAAAATTGTCTTTTTCACTTAAGACTCTGTTTATGATGTTTTTTTGTTTGGTTTTTTTTTTTTTTTTTTTTTTTTCAGGAAATTCTG
>VWYK01009567.1:2944-20271 GCA_013399775.1 Semnornis frantzii | reverse complement strand
CTGATCAAAATCTTACTCATTAACCCAGGAAAGAGGTTCTGGCAGCCTGCAGTGGAAAGGAACAATTTAACATTCCTGATAAGAACAGGCACAACTTCTAGAACTGAAAGGAAACTTTCAGGCACACTTTTCATTTTTTTTCTGTGTCTTACTGATGTTCATATAATTCAAGCAGCATGCTCGCCTGGAAGCTATCTGATGTTACTACCTGTGCAACCTATCATAAACAATCATCCTCTGCTGACAGCTCCATTTTTCAAAGAAGATAAAGTCAAAATTCTGCTGCTGTGTGGCTTGGCAAAACAGAAAGAATAGTGCATTACTGTAGGCAAAACCAGAATCCTTTTGTTTGGTGTTGAAAGAACCATAGGGAACAATAAATTAACCTCTGTCAGCAATGGTTTAAGGTATCATTGATCCTGCTTTGGAGGAGGAGGGGACGAACTAAATGATATCACAATATAGTTTCAGTATTGTTTTTCTTTCTCTTGCCTGTTTTTACTTCTGGCTACGACTGCTCTGAAAACAAGCACAATCATTCCTTTCAGTGTATTCCAAAAGAAGCAAATCAAACAAAAGGTAGGATTTCTCCATACCACTGAAAGTAGTGGCACTAAGAGACATATTGAAACAAAAAATACGTGACTGTGAGTACACACAAGGAGCTTTTTAAACAAGAAGAAATATTTCCGTGTCATTCAATCCAAGAATTTTCAGCATTTGAGACAGTAATGGGTCACTTTACCCCAACATTTAAAAGGTGTCATCATATCTTAATTGGATGACATGATAACTAGCAAGATGAAACCTCGCTTTCTCCCATGTTATTAGTATGCTAGAATTTTGTACTTTCTGTTCCCCCAGAAAAGCAAGATGTGAAAAGCCTAACTGAAATGACTCTTGCCATCTGTATTTTTAACATCCTTTATGCAGTTCTTTTGGCAAACACTTGCTTAGTATTGTTCTTTACGTTTTAACTTGCACTATGGTATAAACATGATTTGATTGGTGCAGTTTCCTACTCCAAACACAGTGATTATGTGTTGTCTTTACAAGGCCTACAATGAAAAGTTCCCCTTGTGACTGGCTTCTGTTTATTTAGGGAGCCTACTCAAAACGGTTTCCAATTTTTTTCATTTGATGTTTGGAATATTCTTTCTCCGGTTCTAGATTCTGCATTCTGCTTTCAGGAGAACTGGCAGGTCAAGGGCCAGGCTCTAAATCTGTGAATGATCTGTCAGCCCTGAACAATTCCTGGGTTTGAAGTGGCACGTTACGAAAGTGAAGGCAGCTATTAGTTGTCCCTAGGTTGAACCAGTCAATGTGAGGTGCTCCGTAGGTTGCGGCACTGCTCACAGTGCTCAAGGCTCTGGGCTGGACTGCTATCCCTCACAAGTCCTCAACCATCTTCTTCCACAGCTTGATGTGCATGTAAAATTTGTCTTTATGCTGTGCCTCTCAGAGGACCTCCACGTTCTTTATCATGCAGAAGGAGGAGGACCAAAGTTTTACACCCTTCCAGATTTAGGCTTCCCTCCAGCACACTATCTGTGTGAGAGTGCTGTGGTCCTTGGGGAGTACTAATGGGCATCTACACCTCTCTCTGCAGAGGAATAGGACTTTTGACGGCCATTCATGGTACTCCTGCCCTTGCTCCTGACAAGAAAGTGAGAGAATCCTATGTGTCCTTTATGTGTCTCAGTGTTAATCAACTGCACTGGTATGTTTAACTGTGTGGTAAAAGAAACATTAAGATCAGCCTTTTACACATGAGGAAACTGGTATACAGGGAGGTTCAATAACCTTATGCACAGATAGAAGTCAGAGAGTTCTAAACTGAGATTAAAAAACACATATTAAAAAAAATCAGAGCCCTTTGCCATCTTCCCTACCCCTCCCATTTAAATTATTAGGTCACCTGTCTCCCAATTCAGGAGGCTGAATACTTGTCGTTCTCTTAAAAGGTAGAACAAATGCCGTGGTGCATCTGCGCTTCCTTTATTCCTCATCCATCATTCATATTTGATGTTCCACCATTTGACTTTCCCAAGTGCCCTTCAATCTTGAATTGCACACACATACACACACTTGTCTTATATTCCTCTTTGAAAGATTTACTGGCGCTGATAGAACTTCTCTGTACTGTCAGTCTCTGTGGAATAGAGATAACTCTGAAATGAGGGACGGTTGAGAGGTTAGAGGCCCAGGATGACAATTCAGAAACAGCTTGCAGATTTTAAACTGTCATATGGGAGCTAAGAAAGGAGGTAATGAGGAATGGGTGGGATGGACAAGAATGTTATTCAGAAAATGAAAAGGCAGGAAATACAGGATGGCTAATGTTTACGAGCATCATAATTGTGAATCTACTTGGCATCATCCTTGTATCCAAATATATTACACAATATGAGAGCCTTACAACCATCTGTTTCAAACATACCACACTTCCTGCATTATGGCACATGATGGTACTTAAAGCATAACAGCACATAACCTTCTTCCCATTCCACCTAGAGAAGCAAGAAATCCTGGGAGCCACAGGCCAATCTTTCTCTTAATTCTTCTTTTTCATTTTTTGTGCCCTGAACTAAACAATGTTGTTTTCCATATGCTAATGACCTACTCATACCAGTGCTTACATTTTGGGTCACATCATTTCACAGATCATCTTGTCCTACTCTTGGTAGCAATCTGCATGTCTTCCTGAATTGTGTGCCCCTAGTCTCCTAGCTAGACACAATGCTCCTCCCCAAGGACAGACTACTGGTGAAGCTCATGCTTTATTTTGATTTACTCAGATCACAGGCCTTTGGAGGTGAGATTATCATTTTCTTATTTGTACAGCACAGTAAAGTTCTCACTATAAAGCTGCAACACCATGAATGCAGAACTTGCACTCTAGTGAGAGTTAAAAAAACCCTCCTTTTTTCAGTATCAAGGCAAAGAACCATTGTTACACCACCATTTTTCTTTACATCTGTCTCACCAAATATATTAAACCATAAACCATAGTCCCTTTTCTTTTGCAGCTGTTTCTCCTGCTGGTGAATACAGGTTCACAACAGGGCAGCACATTGAGAGCTGTGGCCAGTCAGTGTAACATTTCAAAAGACAAACTGAAAATGTGTTGTGATGTGAAGACTGCTGATGCTGTTGATCCGTATGTGCTAATGCAGACTGTGGCTTGCTTTCACCATTAATGGGGTGAAACAAACCTCAGCATGCACTTGCGAATACTTCAGGATTCAGTCAAGCTTGTAGTTATCATGCAAGCCTGAGATGGCAAATGAAGGAAAGGGAAGAATCACCCTCTGGAAAGAAAAGAGAAAGGAAAAATATCAATCCCCCCTCTCTTCTAATGTCACAGAAGGAAAAAAAAGAAAACCCACAACAAACAAACTCCACAAAAAAATCCCAACAACCCAGAACACCAAAGGTTGTAAGGAAATAAAACACTCCCAGTGAGCTGGAAGTTAAAAATGTACATTAAAGGAGAAGGGGGAAACCAACAAATGTTTATGCCAGAGCTATCATTCCTATTGACTTATTTTCAGAGTTGTTTATTTTGGAGTCATATAATTCAGTGAAGACTGCAGCCCTTCTGTCCTTGGTGTGCATATGCCATGTTATACAAACAGGAGTCCAGAACAACTCAGCTGGAATGGCCTCACTGTTAAGGGATATTGTCTCTCTGGCACTACTTTTTTCTTTGTCTCTTTGTGAAACATCCAGCAATATTTCACCATTAGATGTCTACTGGAACAAAGAAGGTTTTACTGACCCGCACAGGTTCATATAATGATCATTCAGTCATCTTTAGCATGGTTGTCAGCTTTGCCCAATCTACATCTTCATATTGGATGGCAACAAGAAGTCAGGTCTCTTGTACAACTTCTGTGTTTAGCATCATTTCTCATTAATGAAAGGTTAAGTTCTCTCAAAGACAGAATCAAACAATGTAACTGTACATTTGGCTCCATGACATGTCCCCTCCTACCCAGCAGCCCTTAACAATCAAGATGACCAGGACACCAGCAGAGGATTTAAAGGGCGTGCAAATGGAGGTGTCAGAGCATTCATAGTTTCTTTCAACTCCATGCTCATTCTGTGGTTTTACACATTTCAGGTCAGTTGCTGAAAGCAGAGTTAATGCTGCTTACAACTGCTAAAATTCCTCACAGAATGTCCTGTATACATAAGTAATAAAAAGTGCCAAGGGCATTGCAAGCAAAGAGTTAATGCTTTGCGGTTGAAAACTCCTGCATGAATATTCATGGCAATTGTAAAACAAGTGTGAGCTTGAGCCTTGCGCTACTTTCAAGTAGTAAAGCCTGTCAGGATCTACAGCATTCACCTGCTAAATTCACCTCATGCAAATATCTATTATTTTACCTACAGAAAATATTTTATGAAAAATTCCTTTTAGATTATTTAGACTGATAGGATCACACCAATTACGTGTGCTTCAGAGAGAATTCTCTTCTTTCATGAATACTAGATATGATGTAATTGGAAGAGCATAGACAAGTATTCTCACCAAAAGATTTCCAGGGTTTCCAGTCAAAATAAACTCACATTCCTAGACAGGCAATGTTGAATCTTGAACTATTAGCTGAAGCCTGGAACTGACTATCACTCCTGGCAGATAGAATCACAGAATAACTAAGAATAACTGGAAGAATAACTGGAAGAAACCCCTAGATGATATCTGATCTAACCCCCACCTCAAAGCAAGTCCAATTACAGCAAGTTGCTTAGGGCAGTGTCTGGTCAAATTTTTGTATTTGCAAAGATGGACATTGCACAGTTTCTTTATGTACCTTTTAACCATCTTTCCCTTCTTTCTTTTTCTCTCCTAGTATCTAATCAGAATTTCCTTCATTGGAATTTATGTCTATTGCCTTTCATCCTATCACTGCCTTCTCTAGCTCTGCCTGATCTACACCTCCCGTTAGGTAGCTGTAAACATTGTCTTCTCAATTCTTAACAAACCCATTCCTTCTCCTCTCCTCACACACCATGTGCTTCAGCCCCTCTAACCCTCTTGGTGAACCTTCTGTAAATTCACTGTTAATATCTTTCTTGTACGAAGGAGAGGCAAAACTGGATGAAGTACTCCAGTTACATTCTCACCAACTCTGAATAGAGGAGAATGATCAATGTCCTCAATCAACAGGCTATACTTCTGCTAAAACAAACTAATTGGCTTTCTTCTCAGCAAGGACATACAGCTGATTCATGTTCAATTTCTTGTCTGAATGCCCAGATATTTGCACCACAACACCATTTTCTGTCCAGCCTGTAATGCTGCAAGAGATTATTCCAGCATAAACGCAGGACTTTGCATTTGCCTGTGCTGAACTTGCTGATTTTTCCATAAGTCCATTTCTCCTGGCTGTGTTGAGGTCACTTCAGATAGAAGCTTGGTCTTCTCAATATTGACAGCACTTTACTCAACTAACCTCCATTTTTTAATGATTTTCAAACCTACATTCCATCATTTGAGTCATTAAGACACTAAGCAAGATTTACCCCCAGTATTAACATGAGAGGAACATCACTGGTCATGACTGCCACCAAGTCAGAGTTCATACCACAGATCACAATCCTTTGAGCTTGGCTTTCCAGCCAATTTTCTGCCCACTTTATTAAATATTTTTTTCCCAGTGCATATTTCACTCATTTGTCTGCCAGGGTACTGTAGGAGACTGTCAGAAGCTTTGAAAAGTCATGCCATATCCAGAGCCACCTACTTGTTCACACTGCATTCCATGCCTTCAGGAAAGGCAGGCAGGTTAATTAAGCATGATTTGCCACTACTAAATTCTCCCATTCTTCTTCTTACCCTCGTTTGGAATGGGTGTGACTTTCACTCTTTTCAGAATTTAAGAACATTCCCCCAGTGTTTATGACTAGAAAGAAAATATTTAATCACCATCCTTAGGTCCATGTTGCCCTATGGAAGTGAGTTTTTTCAGTTTACTTAAAAGGTTTCTAATTTATTGGCTTTTGGCTGCTGCGAATAAAGCGTCACTCCACCAGAATTTTTGGGGATCTTTGGGGCCAGTGGGCAAACTGCACTTTCACATCCCTGAGCAGTTGTTTTTCGTTCATGAGTAATGGGTCCAACATAATGCATCCTCTGATCAACTCATCAGTCTCCTGGGTCAAGAAATGGTCTTACAGCATTCTGTGTTGCTTGCATACAGGCATAGTGCCCTTCCAGCAAGTATCAGAATGATTAAAGTCCTGCATAAGTACTGTGGCTTGCAAACATAGAATTTTTTCCATCTGTGTAAATAAAGCTTCAACTACATCATCTCTTTGAGCAGGTGGTCTGTAGTAAATGCCTGCTGTGATGTCTTACATTGGTCTGTCCTTTTATCCACAAGCTCTTGGTGAATTTGTCACCTGTTCCAAAGCAAAGCTCCACCTATCCAAGGTGATATTTTGCCAGTTCTCCTCCCTGACTGCCTGGACTTTCTAAAGGACCTATATGCCTCAGTTGCGTCACTCAAGTCATGTAAGCTGTTACTTCATATATCTTAATGCACTTGGACAAATACTTACCTCAAAGATCTACTCAATGGTAGCCTTGGCTAAAGTTTCCCATAAACACATTCCTAGTTGAGCAGCCTTTCTCAAGAGGGTCTGTCGAATTTTAAATATGAAGCTTATTAGATTGTTCCTGCTCTCCCACATGAATCCTTAATTGTGTTTACATCACAAAAACTTTAGTTTGGAAACAAAGTTAGGGAACACGACAGCATGGAGATATTTTTCTTTTCCCCAGCTTCTGAAATATAAACTAGATGATCCAGACATGCAGACAGATTAAAGACTCAACTAAACCTGTGGATATGAATTAATTTTCTTCTTATTAAGACTTCATTTAAATCTGAATGTGAGTTCTTATTTGTCTAAGTGTTTGTCTGTATCTTCCATTCTCCATTCCCCCTCCCTTGTCCCTGCCATGCACACTTTTATAAAGCATATAAAATTCTTACACATATTTCAGGATTTGATTGTCAGCATCAAGTACTCAGAATTTCAAAGGGTCACCTTTGTCAGTAAGCAAAAGATGCGCATTTGCTTTCAAGCACATCCATCAGGGAGTAGTCAGAAGCTGTTACTTGCTGAAGAAGCCTGATGTTTTATTCAACTATATCCCCATAAATCATTTCTGGATATTAGGCCAAGGAGTTTTCTGGCTTGTTTTGTTATTTTTTTAATCCTAGTTAATTGTTAACCTTCACAGAGGTTTTCACTGAATTAGAAATGTATTCATTCTCACAGAGTCATAGAGTTGTCAAGGCTGGAAGGGGACCTTAAGGATCATTCAGTTCCAACCCTCCTGCCATGCGCAGGGACACCTCACACTAGATCAGGTTGCTCAGTCCCACATCCAGCCTGGCCTTAAAGATCTCCAGGGACAGGGCTTCCACCACTTCCCTGTTTCAATGTCTCACTATCCTCATTGTGAAGAACTTCTTCCTAACATCCAATCTGAATCTACCCACTTCTAGTTTACCTCCATTCCCTCTAGTCCTATCACTACCTGACATCCTAAAACATCCTTTCCCAGCTTTCCTGTAGGCCCCCTTCAGATACTGGAAGGCCACAATAAGGTCTCCTTGGAGTCTTCTCTTCTCCAGACCGAACAGCCTCAACTCTCTCAGTCTATCTTCATAGGACCTTCATATACCTTGATTAAGGTTCTGCATTTGCCTATTGTGTAAATTTAAGACATTTTTGAAATCTCATGAGTCCAAAGAAAACATTTTCTCCGTGATGAAATAGATAATGTGACCAGTGATATAAAGTAAGCAACTGTCCCTGGGTAAAAGGATTTCCTGAGAACTCAAATGCAATCAAAGCTGGTCACGTAATACAGACTAACTAGACACATTACTTAATGTAGTCATTGGGGCACATATATTAAACCAAATTATTAATTATAGAAGTAGTGCACATTTGTTGAATGCATTCTTTTCTGAAAAATAAAAGAAAGTATTTTCTTTTTATCTTAGTGGAATACTTGCTGTCATCCAGTATTATGTGAGCTTGGTTTTTCACTGAGTAATGCAGTACAGGCCAGAAGTCCCATTACAGTCAGTTGAAGACCTTCAAATTAACTGAAAAATATTTAGATCAAACCCAAAAAAGTACTCTGCCATAAAATGGCTGAGTACACAGAAAAACTCAAATGATATTTTTTTTCTCCTGCAAATTTTTTAACAGATAAGATACATACCTGTGCCTCTTGACTCAGTGAGTATCTCTTCTTGTAAAAAAATAAAGTGGGATATAGTTTATACATTAATTAGTAAGCTTAAACAGCACAAGTACATTAACTATGCTGTAGGTACCTCTTCCTATGCACATATCTGTCTTTTAGATATACAATAATATAGGCATATTTGAACTATTTTGCTCTGACTTGGAAAAAAAGCAGTAACGAAAGTTGATGCTATTGAATTGTTTTTACAATTCTCACTGAACAATGGAAGTTTAAGGGTAAACTTCCCAGGGAGTCGTGCAGCCCATAAGGGACTCATTGTCTTCCAACTGGAAGTCAATAGAAGTTAGACACTTAATTTTCCTTAACCTCACAGCTCACCTGCTAGATATGAAAGCACATACATTCCATTTCACTTTAGCACAAAGTCTTAAGGTACCATGGAAAAAAAGAATACAACTGTGGTTTTTAAAACCACCTTGACTTCTCTTAAGAAAACAACCAGATCTTCATGCTTTTGTGAGGGTAATTGCAAACGTCTATACAATGTTCTTTTGTTATCACTACTGTTTAGCTAGAGAGGGCTCTTTAATCTTTCAGACAAAGGCATAGTGAAATGCAGCTCCTGTAGGTAAAACTGGGAAAATTCAGTTTATGACTAAAGATCTTTTAATTTTTTTCAAGTGAGAAGTGAGTTATAACCCAGAGAAAGAATTGTTTCGTGTTCCTTAGAATCTGAAAGTCTGCAATCTTCCTTACTGTTACACAGTAGTTCAAAGAAGTTCAATAAAAGAACATTAAATTCAAGGGCCCATATGTACAGAGAGCAGACTCAACACCACAGTCCCTTGTGCCTTATAAACTAAAGACCTGCTTTGTCTTTGTAAAGGCAAACTTTCTAAATTCCTGCTGTAATTGTGCTTTGAGAGAATAGGAAGAATAACAAATAAAACTGCATTACCACAGAAGAGCTGAACAGCACTCAGCTCAGGAGAACATGGAGACACCTTTACCTAGTTTGAAGCTTTGCTAAATATTCATTAAGATCTGGTAGCAAGTTGCCCCTAGAGAGAAAGGCCAACAGAAAAAGACCTTTCTAGTCTGAAGTAACTCCAGTGCAGGACAAAAGTTCTTGTGCTTTTATTCCTGTTTAATCACAATGAAGAATAGCAGCAGTTGGGGAACCCAAGAGGAAAGAGGCCCTAGGCAATGTTGAAAGGATTAATACTTTCCAATTGATTTTTTGCAAAGCTGATTATCTGTGGCTGCATGTTTGCACTTCAGGTTAGGAAACTCATTTGTGATTTTGAAGGGTGTATCATAAAGATGTGAGACACCAGAATATGGATGTCTAGTCCTAGCTTCATGAATTTAAAATAGAACAGTAGGTTCCCAGCTACTATTTGGCCATCCTGTTCTGTAAACCAAGATGGAAACACCAGCCAGGCTGTTGTCCCTGTATATCTTGGTCATGTAGCCTTGCATATAGCCCTCACAAAACGAGAAAGAAGGGAGTCTTGCAGCCTGCTCTTGTCCCTTGCCAAATGACAAATCATAAAATCATTACAGTTGGAAAATACCTTTAAGATCACAGTATCAGGAAAATACCTTTAAGATCACAGTATCACCAAGGTTGGAAGAGACCTCAAAGACCTGTTACCACAGACCTCAAGACTAGACCATGGCACCAAGTGCCACATCCAAACACGCCTTTAACACCTCCAGGGATGGTGACTCCACCATCTCCCTGGGTAGCCCATTCCAGTAGGGAATGACTCTCTCAGTGAAGAACTTTCTCCTCACCTCGAGCCTAAACTTCCCCTGGCGTGGCTTGAGACTGTGACCTCTTGTTCTGGTGCTGGTTCCCTGAGAGAAGAAAGCAACCTCCTGGCCACAACCACCCTTCGCGTAGTTGTAGAAAGCAATAAGGTCTCCCCTGAGCCTCCTCTTCACCAGGCTAAACAATCCCAGCTCCCTCAGCCTCTCCTCGTGGGGCTTGTGCTCCAGGCCTCTCATCAGCCTTGCTGCCCTTCTCTGGACATGTTCAAATACCTCAATGTCCTTAAATTGAGGGGCCCAGAGCTGGACACAGTACTCAAGGTGTGGCCTAACCAGTGCAGAGTACAGGGGGAGAATGACCTCCCTGCTTCTGCTGGCCACACTATTCCTGATGCAGGCCAGGATGCCATTGGCCTTCTTGGCCACCTGGGCACACTGCTGGCTCATGTTTAGGCAGGTGTCAGTCAGCACCCCCAGATCCCTTTCTGTTTGGTTGCTCTCCAGCCACCCCAACTCCAGCCTGTAGCTCTGCATGGGGTTGTTGTGGCCAAAGCGCAGCACCCAGCACTTGGATTTTTTGAACGCCATCCCGTTGGACTCTGCCCATCTGTCCAGACGGTCGAGGTCCCGCTGCAGAGCCCTTCTGCCCTCTGACCCATCAACATCTGCCTCCAGCTTGGTGTCATCTGCAAATTTGCTGATGACTGAGTCAGATGGCACAATCTTTTATTTTCAGTTTGCATTCTGAATACCTAGATGTGTCTGAACACTGAAACATCTTTATTGCTTTTTGGTCCTTAATTTTCCTGAAGTTGTTCCGCAGCACAAAACTGCTTTAGCTTCTCTTAGTGTGATTCATTTGCAGGGAATAGATTGGCATTCCTGCTTTTGAGAGCGAACAAGAAAGATCACTGACATTTGGATGCTCTCAAGAAACAGAAAGATAGCATCACCCTGCTGCAGGTTTCTTCCTAGGCGGATTTTTAATTCCCCTTATACATCTTCATATCAGGATGATCTTTTTTTTTGCAGCTGATACTGCTGTTACTGAACACTCCTATTTGATATCTAGTAGTTTTCTCCATTTGCACTGGGTGCAAATTTTAGCTTTAAAAAAAAAAACTCATGGGATTTTTTGGTGTAAAAGCCAAAAAAAGATTTGTAAAAGATTTAGATCTAAGAACAGTACTTTGGTTAAAGGGGACCCTTAGAGGGCATTATTGGTTTACCCTTTCATTTGCATTTTGATAGAAATTATTGTGTTTCAATAGAGAAAGAGAATTGGCAGACCTGCCATGAAGAAAGCATGGGGGAACTGTGTTCAGCCTTGAGAAGGCTTACAGGAGACCTTATTGCCACATACCAGTATATGAATGGTGGCTATCAGCAGGATGGAGCCTCCCTTTTTACATGGAGTCACATGTTAAAGACTTGTGACTTGTATTCAAGTTACTCCTGGGGAGATTCTGACTGGACTCCAGAATAAAATTTGTCATGATGAGAACAGTGAGACATTGGAATCATCTCCCAAGAGAAGTAATGGATTTGTCTAAATTTTTAAGACTCAGCTTGACAGGGTGCTGGACCATCTCATCTAAACTACACTACCACCTAGAAAGGCTGGACCAGATGATCCCTAGGTTCCCTTCCAACCTGGCATGCTGTGATTCTGAGTAGCAGTCCAAGTATTTGATCCCTGTATACGTTACAATTTATTTATTTTCTAGTGCATTTTCTAACATAGCTCTGATTCCATGTAATTAAGGCTGTTACAGTTTGCCTAAAAAAAAGGTAGCTTTCTGATATGAAGTTTCTATAAAAGCATAGTCTGTTACTTATTATATTAGTAAGAGCTGAATGAGCCAGAGTTTAAAGTAGTTCTAGTTCTGCTATGCAACCTTTTATAAACAACGCTCAAAAATGTAAGCACAATCCAAATGGGACATAGTATTCAATCATAACTTGCTTTGGTCAGAAAATACCTCTAAGGTCATCAAATCTAATCTTCACATTTTCCAATGTCTCTAAAGAAACCTACACTCCAATGTGGAGAAATCTTGTATAAATTCAGTAATTCTTCAGTGCTCTTTTTCATGAGTTTTCTACAGATTTCATGTTTGCATACCTGATTTCAGTACTGAATCTTATCCTTTATTGCTCACCAGAACATCAGACAAACAGAAAAAGATGCTCTTCAAAATGGGAGGAATAGAAGGAGGATAAAAATGCAATGTTCTTGAAATAACAGTTATTAAAAATAACCCAATGGATGGTCATCAATCAGCAACAGCAAGAGAAGGACAAAACCTGGCATGTTTTAGTTAGTCATGGGATGACAGAAGGAAGCTACTTTGATATGACAATGAAAATGGCAAATGTTTGTATTCCTTTCTAATAGAGATAGGAAAATGTTAGTATCATTGTTCAAAGACCTATGTCTATTTATACAGAAGGAAAGGCAATTGAAAAGCAGCAATTACAGAAGAATTGCTAAGATCATCAGCCCTTCATGTCTGGCCTTTTCTTCAATGGCTCTGTGTAGAATCCAAGAGCCTGGATTTGTAAACAGGATTCCAGCTGAGGACTCAGAAGTGCCTTTTTTAGAAGCAAAGACTGTACAGAGGCTGATGGCCTAGCAAAGAAAAATATTGAAAGCGTATGGGATTATTAGCTATAAACGTTGGATGAGGAAGAATGTATGTATGTGGGAGGAGGTTCTTAAAACAGAAAAACAGTGCTAGCACAAGAACAGCACATCTCATCTGGAAAACAAGAGTCTTTTCTAATCACCAGAGCAACCATCTCTTGAAAGAGGAACAGTGTACTTCATGCACCCTTTTCTTCACCAAGCATAGGGGGAAGCAAGAAAATTAAATTTGCATTAGCAAAGCGAAGCACTCAGGAATCAGTCACATGGAGCCATATTCAGGTTTACTCTATTAACTACAGTATAGTAACTCTATTATACTAAACTAATAACTTTCTATAGTTAACTAAGTGTTCTATAAACTGTGACATCTGTAAGTTCAAGAAGGTGATGAGCAATGAAGACTGCTGATTGCTTTGGACAGCAGATCTCAGGTTAGCGAGGAGATGGAAAAGTGTGAGAATCTAAGCAACCCTGTATGGAAGTGCTGGTACTGACAGCTGTACATCTGGAATCATGGTGCTGTGGCTGGGCCTGTTTGCATTGTGGGTTTTCTTGTTTTTTTTTCTTTGAAAATGACAGTGCTTTAATCTTATTTCATACTCCAGCTCTCACAATCTTTCGAGGGTGTAGAATATAAATCTTCATAAAATCTTCAAAACACCCTATGTAAGAATGAAATAATATTTTCTAGCATCCAGAAAAGTGGGAAGCACTGTAGCATTTTTCTCTCATTGTTTTTCAAATTATTTTTTAGCATCTTACCCTCCCATTTTTACCAGTAGATTAAGCTACATTTTGGAAATGGTGGTTTCTATTAATACTTAAGCCTTGACACAACCTTCCAGGTACCTGACCTAAGCAGATAACTAGCTTCATCACTCCAGCCTCTCTTTGGTCACCTCTAAATAATTTTTCAATCCATTAACTGCTTTCACTTAAATTTTATAGAGGACAAAAGGAGTCAAAACCATTAATTTCATATACAGTTTGGAAGAACAGTAGCTGCAAAAGGCAAAGAAACCTGTGTTGTGCTTTGACTGTTCGGTCACCTGGCTGTTCTGTAAATCCAGAAATAAGCCACCACCGCTGACAGCCCACACTGTCTCTTCTCCAGGCAGTATTTAGAGAACATGAAAAGTAGCAGCATTTTGTAGTCAAGAATTTTTGAGGACACAGTCTGGAGCAGGAAGAATAAAATACCATGCAGAGGACTATGTGATAAGAGAGAGAGCAGGATGCTTTGCCTTAAGGGTGAGACAGAAGTTATGTGGACCGTGAAAGAGACCAGAGTTTAGCATAACTGAGGCCATAAAACATGAGACACATATCCATATCTGTCATTTCTAGTGATGCTGGATCTTGCTGTGGATCCTGTGAAATATCTTTTTAGAAGACAGGATCTTATATGGCTTGAAATAAATTATTTGTGTAGGCATTTTGTCCTGATAATAGTTGATACAGTGTTTGTATACACAGGAATGGAACATGCATATAGTGTTTTGGGGCTGTTTTCTGTGCCTTGGGAAGAAATCTGTACTTAAATTTCAGCCAAATATACATATGTGATTATCCCATGTGCAAAACCAGTGTCATTCTCCTTTCAGTCTGATGTGGAACAAAAACTTTGGTGCTGATTATTTGATTATATTAATGATGTTAATTATGATATTACCTGAAGAGATTGGTTGATTATATAGGGATACAGAGTACCAGAAGAGACAGGAAGGCATGCATGGTTGTTACTAGTCTGAAATAAAAACTGTGTGCAATATCATAGTATTAGCAATTTAATTTTAAGTGCTTTACTTTTTCTGAATGCTGTAGCATTGCACTGTGTGATGCCAAGCAATACATGTGGTTGAATTTGTTCACTACCAGACAGGACTGCTGTTTGGATCTATTAAATTTGGAGCAAAATCATGTCTTATGACTACTGCCAAGAGGAAACCCATAATTCTCTGTTAGTTACCTACTGCTTACTTGCTATTTTAATAATTGGTCTTTATGTCATTATTAAAATAGTAAAAAATGTGACCACAGTAACCCCAGATTAGCAAGTTCCTCTTATAAATACAAACAAATAATAAGACACCATGGGCAGCTTATTTCTAGATAATTGTAGGTTGATGGTTCACTGTGTACATCCCAAGGCCTACTGACTTTGATCTTTGCAGAGGTTAACTGCTCTGAAATTTAGTAAGGTGTTATATTCACAACAGGAAAGAGAATTTGGTCTGCAGGGTGGATGGAAAACCATCTTACCCACTGAATTGACAGGTATCAATCATAACCCACGATATGACATTAGTGGGAGCTAAACTGCAATTTACAGCTGTCTTGGGTAACCTCAAGCCACTTCATAAATGAGATTAACCCTGCTGTTGAAATCAGTGCTATGGAGTGAGATAGAGGAGGGATGGTATTTCATTCTGGAGAATATTCATGGTCTGCAATCTCATTTTTTTTAGAATCTAATTACCACAGCTATAAAGGTACATTTTCAGTACAACCTTGTTACAAATGTGCATGCTAGAAAGCTGCTTCACTCTAATGTATTCCATTTAAACACACAAAAATGTTAGTGTTTAGCTTTAGCCTATTACAATATATGGGATCTCACTTTCATTATACACTCTTAGTAGTATTTCACACAGCTTCATAACGAGGTGAATTAAGTATGGTTGGAAAAAGGCCCTGAGAACACTGTTAGCCCTGAATGTCCCTGCCCAGGCCGAGGGCTGCCCCCACTTGCCTATGGCCCAGGACCCAGTGTCAGCTTGCAGGGCCATCAGCCACTGCCCTAGTGATGCCTCAGCACTGCTCTGCCTGAGGAAGGGCAGGAAGGTGCCTGATGTCTGAAACTGAGGTTGTTCCAGTACCACCTATTGCCCTGCTCCTGGATGGAGCAGTAGGAATGGTGCTAGCTGCCAGATCCTGCCCTGCCCCACCTGGGGAACCACAGCTTTTCACCTCTATTCAAACTCACTACCATTGCTTCTTTTGTAAGTGTTGCCAACACTACAGAGTTTAGCTTATGACTCTGTAATACCAGAGACAAGCAATAATGAATCGTACAGCTTAATACCAATTAGATCTGTTCTTTAAACAACCTGATCTGTTGTGGATGCCCCCACCCTGGAGGTGTTCAAGAACAGGCTGGCCAAGGCCTTCTGCAATCTGGTCTAGTGGAAGGTGTCCCTGTCCGTGGCAGGGGGTTGGAACTAGATGATCGTTAAGCTCCCTTCCAACCTAAACCATTCTATGAATCTATGAATCTTTTCAGTTTACAGTCTTACTGCAGAAGCACATGGAAGATGTCCTGAAATTCTACCACATACCTTGCTGAAGTATTTCTGTAGCACAGATCTGTCTAATTTTCAAAAACCCTGGTAAAAATTTCCTAAGTGTTTTTCTAAAGTGAAGCAATACTGTCTGTTGGAGAGTAAAACAATTCTATTCACTCGGGGTGGAAAAAAATGTAAAGTACTAAATAGTTTGAGGGCAGATTTCACCCTGCCTTTTCTTTTTTGCCATGCTGAAGATATCCCATTGCCAACACTCTCGGTGCTTTCAGAAAACTCTGCCAGCAATGCTGCAAACAAGGAGATTACTCCAGATTGTGGCTACTTTGAAAAAAAGTCCACAAAACACTTCTTCAAAAATAATTATCTGTGTGACAATAAGCAGAATGTCAAATACAGGCAGCTAATGCTCAAGTCCTGCGTGCACTTTGAACACTTCTTCCTGGAGGCATGAAGCCTTCTGCTGTTGAAGGTTTGACTAGATGATCTTGAAGGCCTCTTCCAACCAAAGATACTCTGTGTATGTTTTGAATGTTTTGGCTCAGGATATTTGAGGCAGGGAAGAAAGACAAGAGCTGGACAGTTTTTATCTGACTAGAAGTTATTAAGCATGAACCAGATGGTTCACTTAACAGTGGTATTAAAATAAAATGAGTAAAAGTATGCCTAGGGCATAGTAAAATCTTTATTTGTCATTCACTCTCAGCCAGTGATTGATAGATGATTTCACAAAAGTGTCCAGATTATATCCTGAATGAATCAAGTTACTATAATATTAATACAGTGCAATTGCTGATGCATTTACTTTTTATTGCATAGATTTCATAATTTTACTTTCCTTTGAGGTATGCCTCAGTTCAGTTATCAATTGAAAAGAATGCTGCTGAATAACACCGAGCTCCTCAAGAAACAAAACATAGCAAATCTTTAAGTGGAGCCCTAAAAACCTGTGACTGAAGTAACTTTGTTTGGAGGAGCAGTATTATGATACAGCCAAACTGTCATGAACACTATTTCCCAAGACATACTCTATCCCACAACCCATCTTCCATGGTCCAGTTATCTGTTCCATGACATGTATGCAGAGGATAGAGGATACTCTTCTGCAACACAGATGAGCATGCAGAGTGAAGCTGTAATATCTTGTGCTGGCAAGGATCAGTCTGCTAAAAGTATTTGTAGCTTAACTGATAAACAGCAAACTCCTTTTGAAATGACGTGTCTGGCTAGTCAGAAATAACTTCAGCTTAATAGTTACTGCTACCATTTCATTCTCATAATCTAAAGATGATGTTGTGTTTTACACACAAAACCATCTGATGTATTTTAAAGTGTATCTTACCTCCAGGCCCTTTTT
>VWYK01009563.1:229-12717 GCA_013399775.1 Semnornis frantzii | reverse complement strand
ATTTTTTTTCTTTTTTCCTTAGGAAACCTACTGGAGCATGTGAAAACAAAAAGGATCTAGGACTTTACATTCATGGGAGTATTAATAAAAGTGAAATTGCTAAAGAAAAGTCTTCAGTATTGAAGGTTATGTTCAAAATGGCTGCAAATGAAAGCATTGTTGGTAATGAAGCTGTTGCAGTCTTTTGCAGGACTTACTGAATGCTGCCACTGGCATCATACAGTGATCAATTGTGCTAGGAAAACCAAGAACTACTGTGACTTCACCACATTTTGTCCTGACTCTTACAAAATGAACTCATACTTCACAGTTGTATATCACCATTTGTCACACACAAAATAGATGAAAAGACAAAACCCAGACGTCACCTTAAATGTTATTAACTGAAAAATTGCTGGGTGAGCTAAGGTGAACTTCAATTTCATATGAATCAGCATACATTTACCTAATTAAAGAGTGTTGTGGTTTGAGTGAGACACAAAGAATGAGACACTCAAGGAAGAAGGAGGCTTTTTAATTAACTTAGAAGACGCAAACCGGTTTTTTCCTGAGGAAAAGCCTAAAGAAATTAATATTCCAACGTGGTTAATTATCAGAAAGAAATATTATTTATCTTTTAAAAAACATCAAGTATATTTTTTTTTAACCAACTACAGAAAAAAAAAAGCAGTTCAGGTTTTGTTTGGGAAGATTTTAAGCAATATTTGTTAAGAATGTTTACATCCAGAGATAAAAAGACTGATTATTAGATATTCCATTATCCACTTAAAATTCATTAGGTGTTTGTTTTCTGCTTATTGGAAGAATTTAAATATTATTGCAATTAAATGCATTTTTTTCAATGGATAAAATAAAATTTCAAGCAGTCATTTTTCATTTTGCTAGGTTTTTATTCACTGTGCACCACCACAGTGTTTTAGTACCTTTCAGTAACTCAAAGAACAATGCAGAAAATGTTTTGGATGCACTTTGTTTTTCCTGGGGTATTCCCATAGGGAACTGAGTATGTGGTCTTGTCCAGTAGGAATTTTTATTTTGCTGTTTACATTAAAAGTAATGTATGTATGTGCTAGGGGAAATGAGATCACAGAACTGTCCCTCTGGAGGACTTGTAAGTAATATGCCAGCTTCTTATTTCTGCCAAAATGAGCAGCAGCAAAGGAAGAGTTTTAGAAGTGATGAATGGAAAAACATCTTCATCTCTTTACATGTAAGAACACACACACATTTTATGTATGTACAAGAAAAATGCTCTTTCTATCTTTGAAACAGCCACAAGCATCTTTAGCTCATCACCTCAATACTGTAAATTTTAATTATATTCTACAGAAAAGGAATCTTAATAGGCAAGAACTTACTTCAGTCTGGTCCCTGTTTAGCTCTGAACCAAACAATCATCATGAAAACAAACTAACCACCTAGAAAGAGATAATGCAACATGGTACAGCAGATTCCATAGCACCTCCATCAGTTAGGAATGTAAGACACATTGAGGTTCAGAAAATTTTGGGTCCTAAATCTCTTTGACACTTTTAAGACTCTTCCACAGTTTTAGTTTTATTCTGTTACAGTTACCAAGGAAATTCCATTTACTGCGATGGAATAATTTGTGATTCACAGTGGAGTACGAGAGGAATATCAGAGCCTTCATCTCTACATGACAAAAGAGTTTTCTTTTTCCTAAGGAAGAGTTTGTAATTTAAATGCTCAGACTCAGAAATGGGAGTATGGAACTCCTGAGGCTTTGAACAAGTTTCTTAATCTTGTAAGGCTTTCCATCTGTAAAAACTGAGGGTAATACTTCTTACACTAAAAAACAGACAATAATGAGAGTGCCTGCTACATCTTGGCATGGGACAGGTGTCCTACTGCTTGGTCCACAAAAAGAGAAGAAACATCTTGCCAATACTTTTGCTGATAATTCCTACAACAAATGTCATTCCGGAATTCAAATATGCAATGTATTCAGAATGTAGGATGAACAGAAGTGCTGTAAAGATAGTTCATTAACTGACACTTAATCTTAGTATTATTTTCCAGTTCTAGTAGTGAGATGGAATTGTTTTTCTAATTATGGAGGACATATGTCTTTTTATATTCAGAGAATCATAGAATGGGTTGGGTGGGAAGGGACTTTAAAGATCATCTAGTTCCAAGCCCCCTGCCATTCACAGGGACACCTCCTACTAGACCAAGTTGCTCAAGGCTCCCTCCAACCTGGCTTTGAACACTTCCAGAGAAAGAAATTCTACAATTTCTCTGAGCAGCCTGTTTCAGTGTCTCACAACTCTCAAGGTGAAGAATTTCCTCCTAATGCCTCATCCAAATCTAGCTTTTTCCAGTTTGAAGCCATTGCCCCTCATTCTGTCACAGCATGCCTTTGTAAAAAAATCCCTCTCCTGCTATCCTCTAGACCATCTTCAAATACTGGAAGGAAAAGGAACATTAATCTCTTAACGGTTACTTATATTCATACTGAGTCATACCTGGACTGCACCAGTGGGAAATGCATTGACTAGTTCCTAACTTAAAACATATTATGTTGAAGTGACATAATTGGTCACACAGTCTCCCACATTGCCTTCAGAAAACTTATGTTCCATTTTATGCCCTGGCGGGCACTGTATGTTAGCTCTTGACCTGTTTGCCTTGCAGGTGTACCAGTCCCTAATACTGTATCATTGGTGTATTCCTGAGAGAGATTTCTACTTAAGCATCATAAACACATTTAACCTAACATGCAAAGCATGCAAAAAGAGAGATCCATTAGTTCAGTAGTTACTGCCAAGGAGTTGGGTATTTGGATAATCTCTTTTCACAGACCTCTTTCTTTCTCTTCCAGAGGAGTAAACACAGCTGCTTGCCTTTGACAAGGTAGAGACTTTCCTGCATGTCCTTTCTGGCAACAACACAGGAGCAGAAGCCTTAGTACTCTGCCATGTGTCACTTTCCCAGAGCCAGGAGAAACTGTAGGCTAAATATAGTGGTTTTCTAGCATAAAGGAAGTATAGCATTGTACAACAAACAATATTGACCTGATATTGACAATTGTGTACCTGAACTGAAGCCTTTAGCATTCTGGAAAATATCTGCTCTAGTGAAACATGCTCCCTGACTTCTGTATTTGTGGTGGGTTGACCCTGGCTGGATGCCAGGTCCCCACTAAAGCCACTCTGTCACTCCCCTCCTTAGCTGGACAGAGGAGTCAAAATATGATGAAAGGCTTATGGGCTGAGATAAGAACAGAGAGACACTGCTTACCAAACATCACCACAGGCAAAGCAGGCTTGACTTGGAAAAAAAAAAATAAAAAAAAATCTACCAATCAAATCAGAGTAGGATGATCAGAAATATCTTAAAAATCTTAAAATTTCCTTCATTCCACTCCTCCTTCTTCACTCCTGATTTCTCCATCTCCTCCCTACCAGGGAAAGAGAATGGGAGTTACAGCCAGTTCATCATATGTTTCTGCTGTTCCTTCCTCCTCAGAAGAAAGGATCCTTTACACTCTTGCCCTGATCCAGCATGGGACTGTCCCACTGGAGCCAGTCCACCACAAATTTCTCATGGGCTTTCCTGTGGGCTGCAGTTCTTCATGAACTGTTCCAGCTCAGGTCACTTTTACAGGGTATAGTCCTTCAGGAATGGACTGCTCTAGTGTGGCCCCCTCACTGGGTCACAAGTTCCGACAGCAAATCTGCTCCAGCATGGGTTCCTTTCCACAGGTCCACAGGTCCTGCTAGAAGCCTGCTCCAGCATGAGTTTCCTATGGGGTGACAGCCTCCTTTGGGCATCCACCTCCTCTCTGGTGGAGTCCTTCATGAGCTGCAGGTGGATATCTGCTCCCTCATTTGGCAGCCCCCATGCTATCAAAACCTTGCCATAAAAAATTCGGTACAGTATTATGTACCAAAATGAACACCACATGCTAGTGTGTTATCTGTCTCACTGCTTAGTTTAGCATTTAGATTATCTGTTTTTCTCCTGCATTTATGTTGCCAGTTTCCAGTAAGTACTAGGGATCTTGCCAAAGTGACTGAGCTAAGTTTAACTTCTTCTCAGACTATGTAGGACAAAGCAATGGCAAAAACTACCACTACCATGAAGCATCTCATTATTTTTCAGTGATGAAACACTTGACAAATAACACCTTCTTACTAGTGCTGCCTAACACCTCATGTCAATCAGGGACAGTCTTATCCTATGGGGTTTGAAGAATTTGAAATCGTTATAAGATTTGCAGACTTCCTACCAAGGCTCAAGAATGGGAGGTATTTTGAAACCTACATATTTTAAATATCTCATATTCTTGAATTCGAAAAACAAGAGAAAAAACTTCAAGTTTGGGTGAAAATGAAGCCATGAAATAGGAGTAGAAATAACAGCAGGAAATCAGTCTATCAATGAAGCTGCTACCTTTCTTTGTGAACCCTTTTAGTAACTCTTAAAACTCAGTGACTTTCGCTACATCGGTGAATCATCATTCTGCAACTTATTAAATTATTCGTAGTGACAAAATCCTATCAAGGGTCTCTCCTTTAAATCTGTCAGGCTTCATCCCTTGTCTCCACAGATCACCTTTATGATAATAATGCTGAGAAGTCTATATTAACTTGAATATAAAGAAAAAGGAGAAGTCCTTGAAATCAAGTAAGTTCATCTTTGTTAAACTGCAATAATCTACTGTACACTTCAGCTGAATACTGTTTGTAATATCTTCCCTTGAGTACTGCAGTGATGTTGGATACTAGTATTTGAGCAAATTGAACAGAAAATAGTATTTCTTTTGGTTCTACCTTCTCCTGATATAAAGTGGCCTTGTTTGTCTTTTTAACTTAGCTTTTTTAAAAGAGATACCACACAAGGAATGTTTGCTGCACTGCCAAATCCAGTATGTAGCTATAGGATGTGACACGAATGGCAACTAATTGCTCTTGCAATTCCTGCTTTCTTAGGTATGATGGAGGTGGAGGAATGGTGGACTCCCCCAGACATCTAGAGCAAAACTATTGTGTTGGGGGTAAGAAGGCATGCCAATATACAGTCTACGCCCTCTTAAGAATAAGTATTTTCCAGCCTTCTTATGTAATGGAGTGGAACAGCTGTTAAAAAGTACCTTCTGAATGTCCTACCTCTGTTCCCAAAAGTCCTAGGATTGTATCTCACCACTTTTCTCCTTTCCCGAGTCTTCCCTTCTAACAGTCTGTTCCTGCTGCTGTGCTTTTCTGTTTTTGGGAAAAGGGTGTTTGGACTATCATAATATTTGCCACCACTTTTCCAGTTATTCTTGCTAGCTGTATCTAATCTTTCATGATCAGCCTTGTGCATGACATCATTATAATTAATAATAACAACCCATAAGTAAAGAGAATATTGACAACGTAGCTAAAATATAAGTATGTGCAGGGACAATGGCTTTTTCTGTTTTCTCAGTAATATGGTCTTTAATACTTTTTGAAAACAGAGTTTAAGTTCTATTTTGTTAAATAAAGAAACTACAAAATCACACTCAATTGTTCCATGACCAAAGGCAAAATTTTCAAGAAAATCTAGAGAAACTGCTGTACTATTCTTATGGTTCAACTAGTAAACCAGACTTTTCCAAGGAATCTTTGTGGTTCTTCAAAGATTCTCTAGAAGAAACTAATGCCTCTTGTCGTCCTTGCACTGCTATGTGGTAATGGTCAAACCTATTTTCTGTAGGCCATTTTCTGTAGGAAAATGCCATACTACACTAATCCTCAGGGGAGGCATAGGTGCTTATGAGAATTCAAACACAAAACCAAAGAGGTAAACCTTGAATAGATATGTGTGAGTGTTAAATAATGTAAACAGAATGGGATGACTGGAATTTCTGCTGCTGAAGGAAGTAAGTTTACTTGATAGACCAAATAAATTTTTCCAGATCATTACATCCTTGTGAAACTTCACTGTGTATGACTGACAAAACTTACTGCTTTGACTATAACAACCAATTTTTTAGGGAAAAAGTTAAATACTTTGCATTCATGGATCTGAAGCTTTCACTCATTCAAGCTGTGTCATCATTGTAATCACAGTCTACCTGCTTTACCGCATGCAGATTATCAGACTTGATGAATCCCTGTTGTAGGACTCTCTTTGGATATGAAAATTTGGTGCATATATTTCAAATAAACTATATAAACAATACTAAAGCATTCAAAGCCAGTGCCCAGCATGTTTGCACTGTATTTGTACATCAATGACTCTCAAGTCAAGAGTTCTTTGAACAGAAGGAAGGTCAGCTTTAGTATATGCTACAGTTTGACACTGAGTAGAAATTTTGACACTTTTGTACAAATGCTACCACAGACAAGTCTTAATCTACAGAAGAATACAAATACATGAAATGGAGAAGAAAAAAACGCCAACATTCATCCACATGAGCACTGTGGTTTGGAGCAAAAAGGCACTTTCGAAGTAGAACTCCTAGCCACTGTCACTTTCTGTCATTTGGTTCACATTGTGACATCATCTGGATACTGAACTTGACTCTTTTTCTGAAGAAACTGAACTGAATGATCTACACCAAGAGCTCACTTAACACTGTAGGTTCCTAGTGGGCATTAAGAGTAAGGATAAATTAGAAAAAACCTGAGGCAGAAGTCCTAAAATGTTAACAGTGTCATCATTGTGTCTCTAGCACCAACTATTTCACTTTGCAGATCCATTATTGCAATTCCATTTGATAATGCATATATAGCCTTAGTATACTGGCAGGACTATAATTGGTAAAGCCAAGTAGGGAATAATTGTCTGCATGTTTTGAAGAGATAAAGACCTCAAACTAGCATGTGTCGCAGACCGGAGATTAAACCTAAGTTTTGTGTACTGATATGGGAAAAGGCACAGAAAACATAGAGTAGAAACTTAACTAAATCATTAGCTGTGTGAGTACTTATATGAAGCATCATCAATCAGAAAAACACAAAGGAGGTGGGTTAAGCTTGAGAAGATCTTGAAACACTCTAATGGAGAAAAAGAATAATGTATTTATTATAATAAATAATGTATTAATTGGAGACTGGCCAAGAATGTGACCCACAACTGATGCTAGGTGGATGAAAGGTAGAGAGGTCAGAGTGAGGAAGATATCTGGCCTTCTTCAAAAAGACCCCAAAAGATGACCACCAGGTGGCACTGAGCATGCACGAAAAGGTGGGATTTTATGGAAATTAGTTTCAGGAACTGATTGTAATAACTCCACCTATTCCCAGCACTAATCCTACCCCTGTATTGAATATGTATGATTTTGTAACATAAATATTTTACCTTAAGAAGGTGAAAGTGTACAAAGGCTTTGGAGGATGACCTCCCCTTGTCACCCAGCGCTGATTCAAACGTGTCTTACCTAATAACACTGTGTGTTGTGAGGTTTCTTTCCATAAGTCAGTACACACAAAGATTTGATTACTGAACCTGCAAATTAAAATTACTTGAGACTGAGAATCACAATGTTGTCACCTGAAGTTCAGTTGTGAGCTGCAAGTCTGGACCCACAGTTTTGTCTTGGAATCGTATCTGCTCTTTCAAATACTCTGCAGTTCCACAGGAAATGGGAAATAAAATCTTGATCGAATTAAATCTAATGCAAGTTTTGCCACTCGTTTCAGAAGCAAAATGTGTCTCAGAACAATTGTTTTAGACCATTTTACAAAGCTCCGATTAGACTGGAGTTGAATTAAGAGAAAACACAACATAGTTATCTAAGAACATACCATACATTAGTTTAAGGAAACTCTGCTAAACAATAAACTAAAGATTATGATCTAGGGTTCCAAGTGTTGCCTGCTTCATGAACATTTGAATGCCTAGTACACTGAACTATCAGAACAGACACACTCCCGTACAAAACTCGTGACCTCAAGTAAGAATATCAGGTATATTCAAGTAAAAGTATCAGGCATGATCATGTTATTTCCACATCTCAAAAGAGGTCACACTTCCTCCCACCAGTATATAACTAGACTCTGAAAGAATTGCTTAGGCTGTGAACTCATGAACTCTCATTACTCGCATTCATACACATTACTATTCTAACAAGCAAGGAAGCTGAAATAATGTTTTCAAAGACTCTTTTTTTATGCACTGGTATAACATGGGATAATATAATGACAAGTTTCTAAATCAAATATCATTGATGGATCAAGCCCCAAACGTTAATAACATGTGATAATGGAATAAGCCACTTCATTGATAAAGGGCTATTAAAAAATGCAGAAGAAAAGTAAAGATATTTTCGATATGCTGCATAAATATGCAAAAATTACACCCTGCGGTGTGCAAACAGAAATTTCTAAGCAAAAAAAGTGACTGTTCTTTTGTCCTATACTTTGCAAGAGAATATATTTTAAATTACAGAAATGACGTAGAAGTGTTTGACTTAGATGGTTCAAGAAACCATCCCATTACCACTAGGCTATTGGTTTAGTTCTAATCAAATCCTTATTGCTCAGTAGGTTGTGTGAACTGAACTGCTACCCTGATTTAATTTCCAGAGGACAAGGTTTTGGTATTGCAAGTACCAAATTTATTTAACACAAGGCAGAGAGACCAAAGGGAAAGAAGAAGAGCTTTGTGCCTCAACTAATATTCTCATTCTAGAGATGGCCTTCAGACTAGCCTCCTGACATGAAGCAGCCTACTATTTTGTACATGACTCAGGCTTGCTATAGTTGTCATATGACAGTGTTCAAAACAGTTGCAACTAGGTTTTTAGAAAGAAACAAGTTTCAAGAGACAGTATCTCATTGCCTTATAACAAGAAATTTAGGAGGGGACTAAGCCTTGTAATTTTTATTTAAAAGGACAAGTTCGAATGATGAGCTGGCATTTCTGTACCGTGAAAAACAACTGAAAACTCACAACAGTAAATATGGATGAAATTCTACTCTTTATTGATTCTGTAATTTATTACAAGACTGCTTCTAAGGAGCACAGAATTGTCCTCATAGAATGGTAGATGCTAGTAGCCACTTCTGTTCATCAACATCAACTTCTACATTGGCACAAGAAGCAAAGCAGACTCCTTACTAATTAAAACCTTGTCCCTGTACAATTTATCATGATTTGTTAGATGCAGATTATCTCAGGACTAGTTTTCATATCTTCCCTTCCCTAAAAGCAGACAATCCATCATAAGGTCATTATCAGTAGATCATTTCATAATATGGATGTCTGTATATTGCTTTCCAGTGTGTGGAAGACTAATACATATATCATAGGTCTCAATGGTATATTTTTATATTAGAATCCAAAGATAATTTGTTTAAATTTATTAATTAAAATGGGTATGTCCTGAATTTGGGACCTTGAGTCTGGGTTGATGAAAAGCTCAACATGAGCCTGCAGTGAGTGCATGCAGCCCAGACAGCAACTGAGTCCTGAGCTCCATCAAGAGCAGCGTGGCCAGCAGGGCAAGGGAGGGGATTCTGCCCCTTTACTCTGCTCTTGTCAGACCCCATCTGGAGTACTGTGTGCAGTTCTGGAGCCCCCAGCACAGGAAGGACATGGAAGTGTTGGAATGGGTCCAGAGGAGGGCCACGAAGATGATCAGAGGGCTGGAAAAGCTCTCCTATGAGGACAGACTGAAAGAGTTGGGGATCTTCAGCCTGGAGAAGAGAAGTTTTCAAGGAGACCTTATAGTAGCCTTCCAGTATCTGAAGGGTGCCTACAGGAAGGCTGGGGAGGGACTATTTACAAGGTCTTGCAATGACAGGATGAGGGGTAATGGGTTTAAACTGGCAGAGGAGAGATTTAGACTGGATGTTGGGAGGAAGTTCTTTCCAGTGAGGGTGGTGAGGCACTGGAAGAGGTTGCCCAGGGAGGTTGTGGCTGCTCCCTCCCTGAAGGGGTTCAAGGCTAGGTTAGATGAGGCCTTGAGTGACCTGTTCTAGTGGGAGGTGTCCCTGCCTATGGCAGGGGGTTGGAACTAGATGATCCTTGAAGTCCCTTCCAACCTTACCATTCTATGATTCTATGATTCTAAGAATTTGTCTCTAGTACAATATTTAATTAAGTATTTCTCTTTAGTGATCGGCTAGTGAAAAATATTAGATACTCAGTACTTGTTTCACAACTTAACTAGGTTTCTTCTTCCTTCATGATAATTACAATTTCAGTCTTATACATGTATTTTATTTTAATCATTTTATATCTGGTTTACTGGCTCTCTGTATATTTGGAAATCACTTGAAAATCATTCTTATTGCTCTACCATGACTTTGTTGTCTTTGATGCATTATTATCCATAAGAATCATATACTTGCATTTTACTTTCTTCAGTTTACTTTTAACAGAAGCATATTTTGTTTTCTTATTCTTTAGCCATAAAATGCCCCCCAAAAATAGTCCTCATTTTAAGAGGTCAAAGACTAAAGATCAGCTTCTATTCTTTTTAATAAAAAGATGAATTTGATAAAATTCTATTTCTCTACTGTTCCCTTTCATATACAAACAGTTATAGCTGTATTAATCTCCACATGCAGAGTCACATAACATTGAAATCCTGCCTAAGCATATCTGAATAATCTTTCCCTACAGCATTTCTGCAAAGCGAAGTGTTTGGCCAGTTAGTGAGTGTATAGGCATGCTTTTTCACTTGTGCCTAGCTGGTTTAGGGTTGGCAGGATTTCTCTTTAGCCCATACTTCTGCTTATCCCACATTCCTGTCTATTTCCCTGAAAAAAGTATGGAGTATGCCTTCATCACAGAAATGCACAAACTGTTAACAACTCACAGAATTACTGTAATTATGCTGTCAAACACTGTTTCCTTTTCTAGTCTCGGAAAATGTCAGGAAAGCTTAGATGTGAAAGGGAAGAAAGTGGTCTAACAAAACCTGTTTGTTTGCTTTTGGTTGGTGTGGGGTTTTTTGTTTCTGTTTTTGTTTGTTTTTGAAGTGAAAATGTGAGTAAATCACCATTCGTTCAACACAGAATTACTTTTAAGGCAACTCTTCATATGGATAGAAGAAACATAGAATCATAGAATCATAGAATCATAGAATCATAGAATGGTAAGGTTGGAAGGGACCTTTGCTCTTTGAAGTCACGGGACCTAAAATTTCATTAATAACAGACCCTAGACAACTTATTTTTGATTTTCTACATTAAAACATGAGATTCATAAAAAATTTATCCAGTTAAGACTCCAAAATAACAACCCAAGTTTGGATGAGTATAAATGGGAATGACATGAGTTGCTCTTTAATATTTTGGTTTTTTTTAATTCCAAGATTTAAGCCAACTAGCTGAAAACTTTAGAATTCTAATATACACAAAATCTCCAATAAGCAAAACTTTTTCCTGTCAGCTACCTTATATATCATGGCATTCCCTGCTGTCTTCTATTCTACACATTTTGTTTATAATGCTGTATATTTTGGGTTGGTATATTGGATGAACAAATCCTTTAACTCTAAAAGTCTGTACTATTTGAAGTGACTCTCTCAGCCATCTCATTCATCTGAAAGCTTGTGGATGCTCAGTCATATCAACAAATCAGTGCAAAAAAAAAAAAAATCCAAGCTATTGCTTACTGCTGTTAGAGTTTTAGGACAGATCACAAGTACTGTTGATATTCGGTATAACAGCTATTGTGATCCTCGTTCTATTTCTTCTGATGTATCATAAACAATTTTTTTCCCTGAGTTCCAACCAATTGCATCAATCTACCTGATCATCCACTAATAATAAGCTATCATCAAAGTGGGCATTATTCTTCTGGCTGTACAGCAGCATAATGCTATCTTCCTAATTAAAAATAAATTAACTGCTGAAGACTGTACTAAGTCATATGCAGAATAACAAAGTCCTTTTTCAAGAGGGAAGAACTTTTTTTGGTTGGCATCGACTTCAAGAAGTTCCTTAAGGAACTGGTACAAAATGAATAGAGAATTATTACTAAGTCTGGAGGAACATAATTGCATAATTTCTCCTGGAGTCTTGACACTTGTTGATTGAAGTGAAATACTTGCATGGCCTCCTACAAGCCAAAAAGCAGTTTTTCTTCTATAAAGGGCATTCAGTAAATTTGTTTTTTCCTGAACACAGAAAACAGAAATCTGTTTACGTTCATAAACCACAAAAGAATAAATCACAGACAGCTTTATAAAAGGGTTTCTCACATATAAATAATTGAAGCATTAAGTGCAAGTTCTTATCACTGAAATTTCCTTTCATTTAGGTAATCTTTCATATACAGATAAAGTGGAACTGGATTGTGAAAATTGTCAAAAGACCTATAATGGATCTTAGCTGCCCTTCCTCTGCTCTATGGGAGTTGTAGTACTGCACGGTAGTGCTGACAATTGGAATGTTTTCCCCTATCTCACAGAGAGTGACAATATTCAAGGAAGTCAAACAAGTTTACAGTGAGTTGGTGATTTAATTTTCTTGATTTTACATTTAAGTACTTGATGATACAGTGTGTTCCAGATAGAAGACACAGTTCTAAAAGATGAAGTA
>VWYK01009562.1:0-10107 GCA_013399775.1 Semnornis frantzii | reverse complement strand
CTTCCTCTGCTGGGGGCTCCAGAACTGCACACTACTACAGATTGGGTCTGAGGAGAGCTGAGCAAAGGGGCAGAATCCCCTCCCTTGTCCTGCTGCCCACACTGCTCTTGCTGCAGCCCAGCAGTCAGTTGCTGTCTGGGCTGCACTCACACTGCAGGCTTATGTGGAGCTTTTCATCAACCCAGACTCCAGGGTCCTGTTCCTCAGGCCTGCTCTCAGCCATTCACCACCCAGCCTGTATTTGTGCTTGGGATTGTGCCTACCCAGGTGCAGGACCTTACACTTGGCCTTGTTGAATCTCATGAGGTTGGCCTGGGCACACCTCTGCAGCCTGTCCGGGTCCCTCTGGATGGATCCCTGCCCTCTAGCAAGTCAACTGTGCCACACAGCTTGGTGCCATCTGCAAACTTGGTGAGGGTGCACTCGAATGATTAGTCGGGTTACACAGCAGAACTGATCCAACGGAGGCATCATTGACGAGGCTTTGAACTGAAATAATCCTGAAAACCTTCAAAGAGGTTAGTAAGCCTGACAGCTCTGTGTTTGAAGGAAGGAGCATCTCCAGCAGTAAGTAAAGTTCTTGACACTGTAAAATCTGTAGCCTGACCACTGAAAAGGAAATCAGTTGCTTTACATACCCAAAATTTTGTTCTGTGACAATCTTTATGCCAAGCTGGTATAGTAGATCAAGGAATGCGTTGCTTTCAAGAAGACCACAAAGCTTAGAAGTTATAATAGGGTAAATTTTCACAGCTGCATGCAGTAACAAAGTGCCACAGTCACTGTTTTTAAGGCTGAGATGAACTCCATGTGGGCAAAAGATGAAACAATTAACATAGGACTATTTGCAAAGCTACAAATTGCAGCAGGCTAATTAGGAGTGCCTGAAGACATGATGCAGGAAGTCATCATAGAGGGAAAAGGAGAAGATGTAAAAAGTGGAAGACAAAGTAATTGCAGAGCAAATAGGTTTGCCAAATGCAGGTAAGCTAAATAAAAAAGGCTTGTTGAAGCTAAGTTGTGCAAGGGTATCTCTCCTTACTATTTTTGAAATTGATCACTCTGGGCTGCAGCACACAGAGCACTGGAGAAGAGCATAGGGAACACCAGCAACTGACAGTATCACACTGCTTCCTGTGACCTGTACTTCATTTCAACACTAATTTAGCTTGGGTCTGGAAATACTTGTGTACCTCATGGGTAGAAATATATACAGTGGTTTCACTGATTGCCTTGAGACTACACTTAGGAGTGAAGTTATTCATGCAATTGATTGCAAGCTTAGTTTGGGGGGTCTAATTTCATACTATAATAAATAACTAACCTGGATGAGCAGGGAGCTTCTGGAAAAAACTCAAATGGAAGAAGTTCACAGTGTGTGGAAAAAAGGTCTGGCCACTTGAGAGCAATGCAGGAGCATGGCCAAAGTGTGTAGGGATGCTACAAGGAACACTAAGGGCCTCTGGAAGTTAAATTTGGCAAAGGATGTAAAAAACAAAAAGAAGGGCTTCTTCAAGTACATTAGCAGGGAAAGGAACACCAGACAAAATGTGGGCCTGCTGTTGAATGAGGTGGGTGACATAGTAACAGAGGATACCTGGAGTAACATGTACAGTTCTGGAGCCCCCAGCACAGGAAGGACATTGAACTGTTGGAGCGGCTCCAGAGGAGGCTACAAAGATGCTCAGAGGGCTGCAGCAACTCTGCTATAAGGACAGGCTGAGAGAGTTGAGGCTCTGCAGCCTAGAGAAGAGAAGGTTTCCAGGAGACCTTATAGTCACCTTCCAGTATCTGAAGGGGGCCTACAGGAAGGCTGGGGAGGGACTATTGACAAGGTTTTGCAATGACAGGACAAGGGGCAATGGGTTTGAACTGGCAAAGGAGAGATTGAAACTGGATGTTAGGAGGAAGTTGTTTGCAGTGAGGGTGGTGAGACACTGGCACAGGTTGCCCAGGGAGGTTGTGGCTGCTCCCTCCCTGGAGCTGTTGAAGGCCAGGTTGGACAAGACCTTGAGTGACCTGCTCTAGTGGGAGGTGTCCCTGCCTATGGCAGGGGGTTGGAACTGAATGTTCTTTGAGGTCCCTTCCAATTTTACCATATGAAAATGGAGTTACTGAATGCGGCTTTTTCTTCAGTCTTTACTACTGGAGCAAGCTCCCTCTCACCCACTTACTCAGAAGCTTGCAGAACCTAGGCAGACAACAGCACGGTTCTTAAATTCAGAAAGCAAGCGGAAAAAGATCTGCAGCATTTTCCATGTGGTTGGGGCCTCCACAGGGCCAGTTCTCCAAAACCCCATGGCCGCTGAATGCTCTAGGTTCTCTGCACGACAGTGGCTTTTGGTATGCAGACAGAGGATTCAACATTTTGAAATAGAGAGCTTTTCTCCAAATGTTTTATTTAAATGTGAAGGAGGGATGCAAAGATTGTCTGAGAAAAATAGCACTGGAGAATATAGTTGGTCAAGAAATGCTATGGCTAAACGTGCTTTGGAGGCAGGTTAGAAATTAAATTAATCTTGTTTGTTTATCCTCATATTACCTTTTATTTCAAAGTCTTCTGCTCTAAGAAGTCTGGTCTAATTCCTTTCACTTTATAATCATACATGTTTGGCTTGCTGCATTGCTTTGATCTTGGATGCAATTTAATTTTTTGACCTGCTGAGCCTTTTATGTTTTCATAATCTGTGTTTGTTAAAAGTTTGATTTAACTGAGTGTTCTAGGGAAAGTAGCTGAACCCCAGAGTCTTTTGTGTTTAACAAGGTTCAAAGCACAGTGGAGTGACGTATGCTGGTCTTTCAAAGGGCTCTGTGTAACTGGTTCAGAGCGTGGCCATCTGTCATTCAATACTCACCAAGTGCCAGCTGCAATTGTGGCACTGGTTCAGTAGCCTTCAGTACAGTACCTCCTGTGGACAGCTTCACAGCCATACCTGAGGTCAGAGCCAGGATTGTCTGCAATGAATCACAGGAGGGATGAAATACAGAATCTTTCAGAAAGCCTTTTTTTTTTTTCATCTATATCAACATTAGAGGCACTCTTGTGAAGCCTATGTCCTGGAGGGTCAAAATCTTCATTAAAATACCATGTTCCTGAATGTGTGAAGCTGTCTTGGCTATTCAAACACATGCTCAGAGTGTCACTACTGGCTGTGAGCTATGGAAAAGTTGTTTTGCTCCATCCTCAGACTGCAGGCACAGTTCAATTGACATCGCAAACTTTTACATTATCTAATAATAAAAAGAGATTGCTTCAACTTGCAAAATAGGTTGTAAAGAGTTTTATGGCACAATATCACAGGGCATGAAAGTCTTGCCATAAATTTCACATAATTTTCTCGCTCAAAACAAATATCTGTGCATCCCAGAGAACTTTCTCAGCTGGAGCTGGGAAGAACAGTTGAAGGTCATGAGGCAACTAGTCTTCTGAAATCAAATCTTGAGTCCAGAGGATCTGAGTGTCAGACAGAAAACATAGACTCATGGAACGATAGAATGGTAAGGTTGGAAGGGACCTCAAGGATCATTCAGTTCCAACCCCCTGCCATAGGCAGGGACACCTCCCACTAGGACAGGTCACTCAAGGCCTCGTCCAACCTGGCCTTGAACACCTCCAGGGAGGGTGCATCCACAACGTCCCTGGGCAACCTGTGCCAGTGTCTCACCACCCTCACTGTAAACACCTTAGGAAAAAAAAAAAAATAGAAATTGTGAGGCCGATTTGAGCTCAAAAATTTCAAAATTATGAAGTTTATTTTTATGACTTTTGGTTCGCCAATAATTCTAATGACAGCTAATAGCTATATTGATGTCTACAAGTTTTGCTGGAGTCCTTGAAATTAGCTTAGTGTCTGAAGGTGTTCGAATAGCAGCGTTTTAAGTCCCTGATCTGAAGTTGGATGCCAGGGACTTGGATACCTAATTGACCTAAATGGATGCAAACTAATGTACTCACATTATTTCATCCTGTGAGAATCTTGTCTCGTAATTTAATGAAGTGTTTAACTTCTGAGTTTTGTCGGCCCATAAACACATAAATGATCATAATCTGATCTGTAGCAAACTGCTAGCTCTGATCAGCAAAATTTAACAGCAATATCTTCTTTTGGGAATAACTCCTTTGTAGTCTTTCAGAGCTACAACTCCTGCTAATTGCTACCAAGCTTAAAGAACAATTTTTATTTTATATGACCAGAATCACTTAATACTCCAAGGTAGCTATTTGTATCTATATCCAGATGCATGCATTACAAATTCACAAAAACTTGTTAAGTGCAGTAAGTGGAATTCAAACAAATTGCTATAGAAATGTAGCATCCAGGTTAAATATAAATAGTTCTGAAGTACTATTAATAGATGTTGAATTGTCTGAGTTCTAGTTTCCCAATTTGCATTTCTCTCAAATGTTGCTAAAATGCAGGTGAAGTGCCCCTTTTGAAAGAATGAGGTCTCTGTTCTGTAAAACTGGGAATTTCTGAGGATAAATGACTGGAAAATAATACATATTAACCCATTGAAATTAGGGGTTTATATGTATTTTTGTATTGTGTTAGTTCACCTATTTAATCCATTTTATTATTCAAGACTTTGAGGTGCAGAGCAGTGAGGTAGGTAGAACACATAGATACTGCTGCACGTTTCTTCCCTGCAACCTTTCTCATCCTGAACTCTGAGAATTTTGACCATTCACTCTTTGCTGATGATTATTTCTGCAATTATTTGAGCAACTTTACTAGGCAATTGGATCCATAAACTGCAGTTAAGTGGAATTCTAACCAGCCAATTTCGATGGTGCCAGGTGCTCTGAAACAACGGTGCCAGCAGAATTGCAGCACCCATAACCGTAGCACCTATTCTTGCACTCAAAGTTCCCTCTGCATTCCCAATTTCATAGAATCATAGAATGGTAAGGTTGGAAGGAACCTCAAGGATCATCTAGTTCCAACCCCCTGCAATAGGCAGGGACACCTCCCACTAGGACAGGGCACTCAAGGTCTCTTCCAACCTGGCCTTGAACACCTTCAGGGAGGGAGCAGTCACAACCTCCCTGGGCAACCTGTGCCAGTGTCTCACCATCCTCACTGCAAAGAACTTCCTCCTAACATTCAGTCTAAATCTTCCCTCTGCCAGTTTAAACCCATTGCCCCTTGTTCTGTCATTACAAGACCTTGTCAATAGTACCACCCCAGCCTTCCTGTAGGCCCCCTTCAGATGCTGGAAGGCTACTATAAGGTCTCCTCGAAGCCTTCTCCAGGCTGAAGAGCCCCAACTCTTGTAGCCTGTCCTCATAGCAGAGCTGCTGCAGCCCTCTCAGCATTTTCTTGGCCCTCCTCTAGACTCACTCCAACACCTCCATGTCCTTCCTGTGCTGGGGGCTCCAGAACTGGACACAGTACTCCAGGTGGGGTCTGATGAGAGCATCTTCATAGCTGTTCAGCTATCAGGGAACTATCATGAATTTGATATATTTATTCTTCAACTGACTTGTTGGTGATATGTACATGGATGTGCTTATTGTTAGAAACCAAGATTCTTTTAATGGGACTTTTCTGGTGCAGTCCCTAAAAGGAGTCTTTGTTGCTATCGTATTTGGCTAAAAATAATATTATCAGCTTTTAGGGGGAAGAAAGATTGTACACTTTCCCATTAGGATCTCTTAATGTTAAAATATTTGGTTCATATAATGAGGAATACCAATTAAAAATAGCTCAGATTAGATGTGTTTGGTTAAGTGATGTTTCTATGTTTTTCTCTGTTACATAGGTAAGGAATTGATGTGGTGGTAGGTATGACTCAGAAAAGTATATATTTTCAGTGTTCTCATTATAGAACTCCTGACATAATACTTTTTTTTTTTATAATTTCTGCCAAGCTAGGTTTTAAATACTTCTGTAGAATAATTATGCATAAATTTATAGGTTTTCTAATATTCTAAAGTGCCTTTTTTAAATCCCAGAGGATCTTCTCCTTTATATTTTCTTCTTTCTTAATATCATTCGATATCTTACATCTATTCTATTCTTATCCCTAAGAATTTTTCTTTCATTACTGGCTGAACACTCTTACCACATGTTTATGTATATTCCTAACATGTATAGAGTGAAAAAAGATTCCAGGTCTCACAGTCTCTCTATGTGTGCATCTTGTTCACCTTGTGTGAACTAGGCACAGACACTGTGCTCAGCCTTCGTAAAACAAATTGTTTCATAAACAATAATAATAATAATAATTAAAAAAAGGATACCAGGAAAGAAAAGGTATACTTTCATGAAGTGAGAACTGCAGGTATTAACAATGTGAAGGACACTTATGAGCAAGACTTTAGTGCCTTCCATATGGTGATGTAAAAACCTCCATTTGTTGTTGAAAACAGATTGTGAATTTCGTTCCATGCATGCAGCCCTCAGGGTGTGAGATGTTCATACCTATGGGAATAGAAAATAAGCATAAATCTCAGTCTGCAAAGAGAACTTGGTATCTTGGAATATTTCCTGAACTTACTTACTTTGCCATATCTTTTCAAAGTCTGTGTCTTTTTCTTTCAAACTTGCCTTTTTTTTTTTTTTTTCCCCTTCTCATGAAATTTCAGACTAAAGAAAGACTGACTAAAAGAGATTAGGCTCGTGGCCACATTGGCCAGGATCATTCAGGCTTCTGGAAACTGCTTATGCTTCCAACTGCAGAACTGGTCTGAGAATTTTATGATAGAATATGCCAAAAATTTGCTAAATCTTTACACATTTTTAAAGCCGTGCACAGCAAATGAAAAGAAACAGCAGAACTCACCTGGTTATAAAAAGATGCACTTTTCTGAGATTTCTCCTGGAAGAAAAGGAAAAAGATGTTTTGACTTAGTTATATTTAAATATAACTCAATGTATATTCATACAGATTCCTATAAATTATAACAATGTTTTGATCAGTGGAGCTCACATCCAAGTATAAGGAATGCTGCATCTAGTCATAGGTGCAACTTCTTCCTTTCTATTTTTGTCACATACAAAATGCTCATGGACCTCTTCAGTCACACTCCACAATACTTCTGTTAGAGGGAAGCACGTTTTGAAACAAGGGAAATTCTAATTACAAATAAGCTCCTATACCATTCTATTCATTAGAAAATAGTTGTTTGGTTTTGGGGGTTGTTGTTGTTGTTGTTGGGTTGGGGAATTTTTTGTGGGGTTTTCTTCTTTTGTTTTGTTGTGGGTTTGGGTTTGGGGTTTTTTTTCTTTTTTTTTTCCCCCAGTTTCAAATCTTTGCCTTTGTTCTCATAGATTTTTTTTTTAATATTATTTTTTAATTTATAAAATAAACTGCCCTTACTTTACTATTTCCAGTGCACTGTTTTCCACCCTTTGATTCCTCCATATTTTCCACTTATAGAATCATAGAATGGTAAGGTTGGAAGGGACCTCGAGGATCATCCAGTTCCAACCCCCTGTCATAGTCTAGGACACCTCCCACTAGCACAGGTCACTCAAGACCTCATCCAACCTGGCCTTGAAAACCTCCAGGGAGGGAGCAGCCACAACCTCACTTATCAGACAGTATTTAATGGTTGAAATTCTAATCCAATGGTGAGGGGAAGACAAATATTAACAGTGTCAGCTCTAAGCATCCAGCAGTTCGTATACATCAATAACATATGTGACATTCCATAGAAAGAAAAGTAATGGAAAAGACCCATGGAAGTTGACTGAGAGACCTCAGATTTACTGGGGATAAAAAGAAACCTCTGTGATTTTTTTTTTTTTTCCCCTAAGTCACTCACAGTTAAGCAGTATAAAATACTAAAGTATTAGTGGGCTGGAAGAGTCCCAACAAGAGGACTAAGGCAAATATTTATTGTAGAGATCTGTAGAAAAGAGTCAAAGGGTTGGGAGAAAGTGGACAGATAAGTCTGAGAAAGCTGCAGCAATAAAATATCCTGATTTATGGTGCAAACGTCTTGGCTTTCTGCCAAAACTTAGAAATGATTTACAGAAGGGAACCTAAAAAAAGGAGGGGAATAAGTGTTTGGGAAGACTGTGCAGGATTAATTTCTCTCCCCTGCACCCATTACATCTTCCAAAATACAGTCAATGTTTTTTCCTGTTTTCTCTAAAAGGACAAAGGTGGGCTCTGCCCTTTTTAACAAGACCATCTTTCTTCCCTTTCTCCTTGTCTCCTATGTTTCACTCTTCCTGCTGCCCTGTGAATGTGGGGTGTATGGGCAGACTGTGAGAAACATAATGTTCAAAACTGAACCAAAACCCACATAGCAAGCTGCATTCTAACCCCACAATTTCCTTACCGCAGCTTTAACAACAACGAATATTATCATTTAGATCCTAAGCGTCAGCTGTTCTTCTAGCAGACTGAACTGTATTTTCTAGGAGTCTTGTTTTCCTTCCAATGCATGGACTTAATGTCTTTGAAAAACATCATGGTGCTTGTAAGATGCGAAAGCTAAAAGCAGATTGTCTGGGCTTCCTGTACAAAGCCATAGACCTCACCATGAGATCAGCTGGATGACGTCCCAGATACTCATATTGAAATGACAGCAACAAAACGTTCCTGATCTCCATCAATGCTGATGTGCCCTCAGAGTAAAATATGCTTCACAGCACTTTATAAGAACTCAAAAAAAAAAAAAAAAAAAAAAAAAAAAAAAACCCCAAAAANAAAAAAAAAAAAAAGAAGCTAATGTAGGTAAGGAGAAAGGGGAAAGCTATTGCCACAAGAATCACCCTAGTTGGTGATTTTCCAGGAAATGCCTGACGTGGTGTCATGGTAGGCCTAAGCAGGCCAAAATAGGCTTGTACATGTCCTGGTTTGCGAGGCATGTCTTTCTGCTCTCCCTCCTTCTGTTTTGGGGAGAGCAACCGTGGGAAAGAGGACAAAGAATCTGGAGTCGCTAAGTCTGGGGTCTGTGGCCTTCCCAGACCCTGCGGTAAGCAAAGTACACAAGGTTGGCTTGTGCAAACTGTGTTCTGCCATAAAAAGGGTAAATCAAGCCTATGGCTTCACCTAATATGGTCAGTCTTGGCTAACTGCCATTTGATTGGCTATCCTGTGTCCAAAGGCCCATTAGTCTGGGGCTGTGTGGATAAAAGGAGATGAGCAGGGAGCACANCCCCCCACACTTGTAAAATGACCCAGACTAGATCTCAACCGGCTGGAAGTTAAGAGATGAAGCAATATTTACAGCTCAGCACAATGTACATCCAAATATATACACTATGTTCAGGAATATTTACAGAAATATACAAGGTAAAGGTAATACAGAAGCACAACTCCCCTCTCAGAAATCAGAGACCCCAGGAGGGGCTCCCAACTACCCTTCCACCTTCTCCCCACCCCTACACCTTACCCCAAGGTTTGCCTAACGCACAAGGAGGATCGTCCAGGGGAGGATTAGAAGAAAAGTGGTTAGTGGAGTTATTCAGCAAACAGGAGAAGCCAGAGCTACTAGCCCCAAGACACTGTGCCTTGTGACACCCACTGCCTGCTCGAGACACTCTCTTATCTTTTTTGTTTTGGGTTCCTTTTCTAAACATCTCAGCAAGCCTATGAGTGAAATAGACATCACCATTGTTTTTCCTTCACAGCCTATAGTATAATTTTCTCTACTAAAATATTCCAATTAGCTCAAACCAGTGAGCAAGCAGAGTATTGACTGCAAGCAGTGCACTGACCACAAAGCCTACTCTTCCAGTTTAATCAAGTTCAATTAATGTATATATTTAATAGTTATTGCTAGATCCTATAATAACCTGTATATAGTTTCCATAAATGACACCTAGAACCTCTTATTATTATTGAATTGGTGACTGGAGTGATGCCAGTTCTGAATATTTGGTAACTATATTAATATATTTAAAATATCGTCTCACAGTAATTAATTACCCTCTCCACTACACATGGGTCTTCACTGAGATGCCAGCCATCACAGCACTGGTAGACTGGTGTCTCACTCCTTGCTTCTGTCATGGCAACTCGTTGGGCTTCGTGGCATATCCAGTCTTTAAATTTGCAGCATGTCCAGTCTTTAACTACAGAGAGCAATGAGGCATTCTAGCTGAGGCTGCAGTTCCCAAATTATACACTGTGTGTAGTTCTGGAGCC
>VWYK01009552.1:19155-45462 GCA_013399775.1 Semnornis frantzii | reverse complement strand
CTTAGTCATTACAGTCCAAACCCTGGCATCTCTAACTCAATATCTTGAAAACAGGTCACCAGGATTTGTGATTTTTGATGGGAGGATCTTCTTTCAGGGGAGCAATGCCAGCTGTGATAAGTCATCAGGAATGAAAGATTCTAGGAATCGTATTAGTTTCCACTGTAACTATATGGCTTTGTTTTTGAGTAATTAATGCCATACACACTAGCTACAGAAAGGGACATGTGAATACTTCTGTTTTAATTATGGTAATGCCCAGAGGCCTCAATTAGACCTCCAGTACTGAAAAGCAGGCATTTCTCCAGCTTTGAAGAACTTAACATGTATTTGCTGGGGATATAAAAGGCCACACTTTACAAGTTTACCTCTTTTCACTTCACCAGCGCCTTTGATGGCAGCACAGAAGCAATTGGATGGATCTGCTGAGTAGGTGGATAAATTTGTTGTGGCCTAGCCAAGCTATAATTCCTGCTCATGACAATCTGTCTCAGAAACTATTTAACAGCTCAGCTAGTAAATGTACTTCTTAAACTGTTATAATGAAGTTACATGCATTGTACATTCAGATGTAAACCCTGACACTAAAGAAACTCTACCCTGGATGGGTGCCCATATGTGATACAGAAAAATTAATAAAATCAATAAGTTTAACTGGAAGCTGACAGAAAACTTCTCCTTCCTCCTTCAGTTTTCCATACATCACCTATCACCAGCTTTTATGGAAGACAAAATTTCCAGATAATTGTATGTTGGGCTTTTTTCTTCCTTTTTTTTTAAACTAGCCTTACTCACCAAGTTCTCTAGGTGATCCAAAATTAAAGGGCAGGGGAAAGAGGGCAAAGAAGGGAGTTAAACATTTTAGAATGATTTCTCTCACAAGGCAAGACACCTGCTTTGACTCAGGTGGGATGCATTTTGCCTGGAAATACACAAATGGCTCAAAGCTGGGCTAGCCCTAAACACAGGAGAAGGTGGCCCTGGGCTGGAAAGCTGGGGACAGAGCGGTAAAGCCTTCTAGAAGCCCAGAATGGAATAACCAATGCAGTTCATTACCTGGTGCCTGGGACGACCCACAATGGAAGGGAAAACTGCTCTCGGAGCATCATCCCCAGCAAAGCCAGCTTTGCAGAGCCCTGACCCATTGTCACAAACAAGGGCAGTGCTGTCCTCTTCCTCACACATTCTTCTATGTCAGTGTCCTTATGCACTCCAGACAGAAAACAACCCTTTGAAAACAGAATGAAATAATTTAAATAAAAACAGAACAAAAAAAATGCTCAGGTAACAGAGCCACCTTTGAAGACAGGGATGGCTGTATGGAAACAACCATCATCAGCAAAGAGAGGTATGCCACCAGTTTGGCAATCACAAAGCCTCTAGGGCCATAGAAAGAAACAGGCTTCTTTTAGAAAGTGAGAGGTTTCAATCACATCTGCCAGAGGGCTGTATGCACAAGAGATTATCCAGGGGATGCCAGAGGAGACTCCCAGTCCTGTGGCAGGGGCAGACAGATGACAGAGCAGTAAAAGTTTATCTAAATTTGGTCACAGAAACTCATGTCTGGGAGTGGTTGGGAGATAAAAGAATGCTGGACTGACAGCTGCAAAAGCAAAGACCTCTTTGCAATGGTTTCAGCAGAACTTTCCCTGCTTTTCTATCACCCCAACAGTATTCTGACACATGGATAGCTGTCAAAGGTAAAAGCACTTCCCATCTTCCCCATTCAGTCTTGGGCTTCTCAAAATCTATCCACATTAAACATACATATACCACAGAGGTTTTCCTGATACAGATATTAACCCACTGGGTGAAGACAGTCAATTAAGTTTACATTTTACCTTTCAAAAGAGAACTCTTCCAAATTAGAAAGGAAAGGGGGGGAAAAGTTAAAAAACACATTCTGCAGCCCACTCCTAGTCACTCAGAAAACATAGTGAGCAATAATATCTGCTTTAGAAACAGGCTATAGCATATACTCTTATTATCATTTTAAAGCAACTAATGAACTGCATTTGTAGAGTGGTGGAGTACTTTATGTTGGCTCCTTGTCTCAGTAAAAAGAAACCGTTTTCCTCCTTGTGCTGGTTTGAGGCTAATTGGAATATTTTAATGAGAGTAATTAGGTCATTGGTTGTAAAAAGAAAAATGTTGTCTGTATGTTCATTGGTTTGCTGAAAGGAATAAAAAGCCAAAATGTAAATAATTTGCCCCACTCTGTTCTGCAATGCTGCTCCTATTCACTTACTCTTCACTCTGCTCTAATCACTCCATTAACAAATAACAACATAGGCTTTGCTGGTTGTTTTTGTTTGCCTCTATGGGAAAACAGAGGGAGGAAGAGAGGGTAGAGAAGGTAGCTTTGAACCCTCTTCTGGGCAGTTTTCTTTGTCTGGGAGGGAGTTTGGATTTCTGTATTATTTCTAATTTATATATAATTGTAAATACTTGTAAATATATTGTGTATATATATATATATGCTTGTAAATTTTGCTTTGCTGTAAATACAGCTTCATCTTCCAAGCTGTCTGAGATAGTCTGGTAAATCTCAATAGGCAGGGGGTGGAGGGAAGTTCCTAACCTATCACACTCCTCTGGCAAGAGGGAGATAATATGGGTAATAAAAATACTTTGAAGGCTTTGTATTAAAGTCAATTGCAGAAAGAAGCACTGAATACCAGGACTCAAGAACTATCAGCTCACAATTTATAGTGTGGTAGGGAATCGTTTGGCTAGCTCTGAGCCTTGGCTTTCATGCAGAGTTCAACAAATTGCAATGTGTTAACAGCTAAAGGAGGCAGCTGTCATCCACAGACCAGCTGGCTCTGCACGCAGCCTCCAAAACCTTTTGCCACTGGAATACTGGAAGTGCAAGACGAAATAGGAATGGCTTCAGCAAGAGGCATGGCCAATGAGCAAGACAGCCCACCATCCGTTTGGCCTCTGCAACGGATGGAACAAGCATGGACAGTTCTCCCAAATCCTTCATTTGCGATCTTCTGTCTCTCCCCGGTCGGGCAGCCATGAGACGCTGCTGCAGCCTGCTCCTGCACGCTGCGTGGGCATAGCTCCCAGAGGCAACAAGAATAGGGAAATCCTAATTTGAGGCACTCCAGACATTTTACCATTGTTATTGGGAAAAGAAAGTAGGTTGCAAATTTTGCATTTATTAAACCTCTGGGGAACCAGACTCTTTATATTCAAACATTTGCTGAATGGAGTGCAATTGTTATCTAACGTGAATGAACAGAGAGGTTTGGACAAACCATTTCCTAATTAGGAAATAGGCTTTTCAACCATCTGTTTTTGGAACAGAGTTCGAGGTCAGGGGGTTTACTCAAACCAGTGCAGCTAATGCAATGCCAAAAATCACTTGGGGGAGGGGAAAGGAGGGAGCAGGGAAGGCTAAGTTTCTGAGCTTAGTGGGCTCTAAATGAAAACCATATTTAGTAATAAAGCACAAAAAGCTGAAAAACCAAAGCAGAAGGATTTCAGGCAGAGTGCCCTGCTGCCAACCAGTGAGTTACAGCCCAGGACTGCCACTGCGTGCATTAGCAACATCTTAAGACAACAAATGTCACTCAGTACTGTAGGAGAAAGGATTTTCTTTTTTTTTTTCTCTCCGAAGCAATTAGTACAGTATTTAATCTCTGTCTTCTACCTGATTTACATCTAAAGGTAACCAATTACCTACACCAATCTCCAGAAGCTATTAAGAGGACTCAAGCCTCTCAAAAAATACTGTGTGTATATTGTTCTGTAATGGAATGTTTGGCATTTAACAGAAATGTGGTTTCATATACATAGAGATAAGGATGAATAAACACACATCCTCATTGTACCCTCTGAGACACTGCTAATTTGCATACTTAGAGTACTTTTTACAGTCACATTCCCCAGAACACTTATGTCACCTTAAGCTGAGTTAACAGCACCAAAGCAAACCTGCTGAGAGATGCTACTACATATTCCTCCAGGAACACCAACACTCCAGGTCACACAGGTTCGTTAAAACATGCATATAGCTGTAATTCCAGCTGTGGCATTACACAGACTGTGTCTTTATAGCATAGCTGAGTGCTAGTGGAATCAGCAAAATCATCAGGTAAAACTTTCCCTTTCAGAAGTGCTATAAAATAAAGACAACTGAGTTTAGATATTGAAAATGTTTTATCAATTTAATTCTAGTAAGTAATGGTGCTTAAGCAATCTACAGCACAGCAGTACATCCTCCTGAATAGCTTCTATTTGACATTATTTAATTGAAGTCCTCCAGCAATCTGTAAATCATTATATTGGTTCAGTGCCACTTACCCTGACAGCGCTTGGCTGGAGATAGCTGCTCTAGGATGGTGCTCTCTGTATCTGAAAGCTCTAGGGTTATATAGCCCCTTCAGCTCTTCTCCTCCCACTAGCCTCCCAAACAAGGAGCAGAGACAGACAGAGATAGAGCTGAAGCCTCTAACAAAACCATATAGGGACCTTATTACAAAAAACTCTAATCTGGGTGGCCAGAGGCCCTGGGTCTCTTCCACTGCATTCCAGTGCAGAGCTCATGAAACAGGAGGAGACTTTCAGCTGTGTAAGATAAACACTTTAAAACATCAGAAGAATTGCTAAAATACAGAGCGACAGTGTGCCCACAATAGACACCCTCTGGCAGAACAAGCATGTGTTCAAACGAGAAAGGTCCAGGCCTCCACAGTAACATCCAGGAGGCAGAACGAGAAATTGGAAGAGCAGTCATTTATAACAGGGATTTTAAAAGAAGCACTTCAGTTTCGTTAAAGATTTTTACCAAAACGATGAAAATATTTCTGGCAAGCTAAAGAGCTGTGGGATTCTTCAACAAGGTCTTTTTTTAAAGCATTTTGCTTGTCTGCTAAATATTGCCCACAGGCCCAAGGATAGTTTAGAAAGTACCTGCTTCACAGCAAAATGTTTCGAAGACTGAAAATGTTCTGTCAAAAGATTTCTGTGATCCTTTTGTACTGAGATGAGTTAGGATCCATTCTGCTTCTCTTGTCAGCTCATTTTCAAAATCCTAGGATCTACTGGACAGCTTCACCCTAGTGCTACACCAGGGATGGTCACAAATCTGGATTGTCGTAAACTTACATCTCAAACTGTTCATAACAAAGTTGCTGAATTTTATAACCTCCAGCTAGCTTTTCCGTTGCACATATTTTTAGCAAATAAAGCAAGGGTTCTCACTGTACAAGTTATTTTCAGCTCAGGAATGGATTTTTACAGCTGTAGCCAGCTTTTCTCTAGACAGGCTGATTGTAGCAAAGCAGCCCTTTCATAGTCAACAATACTTTCTCACAAAGTTTGTACTAAAGACCAGAAACCAACATCTCCAGTACTAAACCATTACAAATTCAGAATTGATCTATGCACATAAGTCAAGAAAGATGTGAGAATCCAAGTGAGAGCTTTGCTTCCAGAGCCTTGTTACAATGGCAGGAGCATCGCAGGTTTGCTTGCAGAGTGTTGCTGCCCAATTGAGTAGTCCTAACGGAGGAAAATCTCCCATAAAACCATAGTGGGACCTTTTCTGATGTAGAGATTTAAGGATTAAGCCACTAGCAGAGGGAGCAGATAGGCAGAATTGTGGACTGAAGACCAAAAGTAAGTCAACTTTTAAGGAATATAGCTGCCTTTAAGGGTCAGATACAGAAGCTAACAAGTGTTGCAACATGAGCCATGCAAAAGTATTCATTTCTCTTCCTGAACAAGGGAAAAAGAGAAGAGGGATTTTGGAGAAAATGTAACCCAAACAATAAACCAACAACAACAAATAAACAAAACCCCCAAAACAAACAAACAAAAAAACCCACCAAGGTAAACAAGCTAAAACAGGGGATATAAACAATATAAAAGAGATCTTTTTTTCTGCATTTCTCCCACTGACGAAGGGCAACCAAGATAATTTTTTTTGCTTTCAAGCAACACTCAGAGCTGAGGAAAATTATGTACTTGCTACAGAATGTATGGTATTAGATCAGGAACTCAGATCAAGGGGAAGGAGTATTTCACACAGCAGTATCATGTCTCACTACAGTATCGTGTCTCATTTTGATACAAACCAGTTCCCTCCTGCGTTGGAGGAAACAGTTTTTAAAGTAGTATTACATAAAAACAGGATTTAAATGTAATATAACTGTTTGGAAATGTCAAGGCTGGGACAAAGATCCAAAAGAATCCAAACTACTCACCTTAACAAAAAGAGGTTCATACAAAAAGCAAATAAGTAAATAAGCAGTGCTTCTGTAGAACTGGTGCATCATTCACACTGCATCTCAGCATAGCTAGAAATACAGGCAACAGTTTTCAATGAGAGTCCTCTATGGATATTAGAGTAGGCAGTGACCACACAGACACCTTTGTATCTCTGTTCAGTGTCATCACCATTGTTATAAACTTAGCCTGGTGCATACTGCAATCACCAGTGGTGGCACTGACAGCAACAGCAGCCCCTTGGCTACTATGAGGAATGATCACTTGGGTGGAGATCAGCAAAGGTGTGAGAATCTTAGCTTTCAGGGTGCTCGAGAAAGATACATCTAACATTTTCATTCAAGGCAGGTAGCTGTTGATACACTGATAAAGAGGAGACACCAGCTGTTTGGAGGAACCTTGCATATGAAGGATAGCTGTCAGAGACAGTTCAGCTGGGCCTATGGCTTTGGCTAGGCCAGCACTGTTGTTGTAACAGGTTGTGCTTTCTTCTTCTGCTGCCTCTCCACCTGGGAAGATGAAGTCCTGGGAAACACCAAGCCTACATATTACTACTCCTCCCCAGAGAGAGCACCATACTTAAATTGAAAGNTGACCCTATTTCTCCAAAGTATTTCTTGATAGCCCTGGTAATAAATGAGTAAAAATATTGGCATCTTTAAGCAAATAGCTTTTACCTGAGGTATTATTTATGTATTCTTATGTCAGTTCTGTTTGGGTGGCTAACTTGCTCCTCTCCCTCACAGCTACCTGAATCATCCATATTTTATTCAGACATTTGCTTATGAATAAAGATGTAATGTTTCAGGTGCGGAAAGGAAGAGGCAAGATTTGGGTAACAGGTTGGACTTGATGATCTCGAAGGTCTTTTCCAACCTGGTTAATTCTGTGATTCTGTAAAGCCAGAGGTTGACTGAGCAATAGTGATGGATACACAGGAATAGCACAGGGGAAGTGAAGAGATGTTGCAGAATCATGCCTCCAGCACACAATGGAAATCCAGTGCTAAGCAGCCAGCTTGTCTCTAGGGTGTTACGTTATGGAAGGTCCTAGGGCAGCAGGAAGGAAGGCAGACAAACAGGTGAACTATGTAAGGAAATTAGGTCAGTCCACTTTGAGTTACTTTACAGAATATAAGTATTTCTGTTCTTTTTAGTGATTCCATGCCTATGATCTGTTCTGGTTTCAGCACACAGATATTACTATAGATAAAAACACATGGAAAGAAAAATTCCATTGGTAGTTTACAGCTGTAGTCTCAGCAACAAGGGTAGTGGGAAGGAGAAATGTGCTTGGCATGAGTCAGGAATAAGAACCTAAAAAGAAATGAAAAGAACAAGTCTTTTGAGAATCAAGCCTAAAAACTGGAGATTACATCTCTGAACCCTCCTTTATAGCCTTCCTCCCTCCTCCTCCCCCCTCGCCCCCACCAAGAAAAATAACACAACATTATTCCTGAAAGTAGGTTAGCCTCCTCTCCGGAGGCCACTTCCATCACTACTTTCTGCTGCCTATTTTTCAGTACTCATCCCACTCATTTGGATAGAATCCACCACAGCACAATTTTCCTTATGTGTGTACACTCTGAGGTTCTAGCCAAAACCTGTGGGGTTTGTTTGGCCTTCCCTGAGAACTTCTCTGTTTGTTTCCATCACAGAAAGGTGTACAGAGTATGATAAGAGAAAGGAAAATAAACAGAAAAAGTAATTTTGTCTCTTTCATTCACACCCCTTTCCCTGATCTCTATATAGTGATACTAGCAAAGCTTCTACGCACATTAGAACTTCCCTATTAATTTCAGGTATCTCTATCACTGAGAACTCTCATTTGTATGTTTCATACATTCTTTGGTTTTTAGTAACTTAAGCAGATTTTGATATGGACACAAAATGTGATTGGGAGTCCACAGCACTAGGAGCTGTAAGGCAACCACCCCTAGAAAATGGGCTTCAGGTGGCCTGAAGAATGCTAGTTCAGAAGCCACACAGCAGTTAATGGATGCCATACTTTTTTGGTAAAGGAGTGCAGAAGCTGCAGTCTTATCCCAATTGATATAGGAAAATAGGAATAAAGTAACCCCTTAGCTTGTAACATTACAAGCTGTTACTTTATAAGGGAAAACAACTTCTGAGGCGTGCATGGAGACCTTCCTGCCTGCATCCAATTGGCTCTTCGGGAATGAGGTTTTGCTAAATATGTCTATGGCTTCTTTTTATTTGGGGATTCCTTTCATCTTCACAGCATTAGCAGAATCTCTAAATGTTTTGGTTTGTCTGGCTTCAGGCCCTCTCCTCTATCTCATTGATAGGCTTTACACTTCCCCACGCCCTGTTTTGAGAAAGACAGGAATAAATAAGCTTTTAGGGAGCAAAGTCCCTCTAATAACCTGATTCATTACAGTTGCCACATAATGTGCATCTGTAAAGTGTCAAATCAGCCATAAGCTGTCAAACTCATGGACTAGCTTTCTCTGTGATTGTCAGGCTCTAGCACTGGTCTTTCTCTCTAACAACTAAGACAAAATGGCTCTAATCATTCTCAAATATGACAATTTTCAATTTACAAAGCTTGGAAAATAGCTTTGCCAGTGCTGTTCAACAGCTAGAGGATAGAGTGTTTGTTTGCCTGCTGGGCTTCTTGAGCAAGGTAGCATGCTGATTCACAACCTTCCTTCATCTTGCTGACAAAGTATCCTCCTCTATGGTGATGTGGTAAAGTTATCCTCCGCTCAAAATTAAAGAAGCATATCCAATGTAAAAATGAACTAATGGTTCCCTCCTCATCCTTCTTAGATAAATAAATAGAAGTTAAGAATGTGCCCTGCTGGGTCAGGCTGATATCCATCTAGCTCGGTATCCTGTCTGGGAGATTTCCTGACAGCAGACACTTAAGAAATAAGTGGAATGCCTAAAGTGACGATTTTTTACCAATATCCTTTCTGCTTCCTTATGTGCATGAGGATTTAGTGAGACAGGCATTCGTACCTGTGTCTTCAAGTATAACAGTTGCAGAGAGATTTTTTTCCCTCCATAAATTTGCTTAATTTAAACATAATTTTGGAGATAGAGTGCCCCCCATGATTTTTGGTGGGAATAAGCTCTACATGTTATCTGCAGGGCAGCACACTCAAGTAGCTGACACTCAAGCTGGTGTAGACGTGCCTAATCTTAGAAAGGAAACATCAAATATATCAGAATCATGGTATAAAAACAGTGTTCCTTTGACTAAGATCTGAAAATCCAACAGAAATCCTGGATAAGTCTTCAGGCCACTGGACAAGGCTGAGCTCTGTTTCACTGTGTGTAAACCAGCACCTCAGTAGCTTATTCACAGTTCATGCAGAGCTATCTGTCCTAAATAATATTGTAGACAGGGCTTCACAATAATGGTACATTGGCACATCTCCTAAGAGCTAAGAGAGAACAGATTCCCCTGGATGATTATCACAACCTCTCCAGTATCATGTTATCTAAATTTGTCAGCATGTAAATTAAATCTTCCCACAACATCACTGTAAACAACAAGATCTGTTCTTCTAAGGAAGTCAGACCTACCTACACGGCATGAGCATGGCAAAGTACAGGGGTCCTTCCTCCACAATAACTTCTGACCTCCCCAACCAACACGTTTCCAGACTGACAGCAACAAGGAGACCAAATTCCCATCACATTTTTGGAAGTGGCTGTCATGTTATTATCCCACCAAAATAACGATTTTGGGGTAAGCCTGCAAGTTATGATACATAAGATCATTTCCATCAGAGAAATTTGCTGGAAGTAGGTTTCATAAGGCTATAGCTTAGGGATTAATCCTGTGGGCTCTCCATGCCTAGTCATATCACAACAGCTTCAACAGCTCAAGTGCCTGCATTGGCCAAACTGTCTGGCTCTCCAGCAGTGAGACAGACAGGTTCTTTGCCCCATGGGCTCTGGATGATGACAAACTGAGTAGTTCCTCTCACCACAGATGTCAACAAGCAGGTACCTGCCACTCCAGATTTCCCAGACCAGGTCTTCAGCCCCTTTCTCCTGACACCTGGGCTTGGTGCACTCGGAGCAGTTAGGCGTCGCTGCTGCGCAAGGCAAGAGGACATGGCCCTGCTGCAACTTCCTTGTCTTCTGTATCAGCCACTCGGCATAATCTATAAACAAAACACTTCTGTGAGCACAGCTGAACTCTCGGTTTTCAATTTACATAAGAATCGCTGTGAAAGAGTGAGCATTATGTGGCAATAGACCGAAGAACACACAAAAAACACAAGGGGAAATCTACAACCTGTGTGACTAAAGCAAACACAATCTTTTAAAAATACCTTAGGACAAAAAGGAAACATACTTCTGAAATTGGCATGCTATTATACGGAAACATACACTGTTACAAGAAATGGTCAATGTGGCAAATGCAAACGTATTTAATACACGTGCATTTTCTGTACCAGGAAAAAGGTCAGATGTCAATGCAAAGGACTGCAAAACCTCCACTGCAGAAGGGTGCTAAAAGAGCCAGCAGTAAATTGGGGCACACACAGTGCAGCAGGTTTGGATAGCCTGCATCCACCCAGGTGTTTCAGCCACAGTGTTTCATTAGTCCTTAAAAACGCCTAAGGGGTTCTCCCGAAACAGAAAGGCAGTTTAACAAAAATTTCAAGCACACAGTGGCAAGAAGTAGCTAATTACAAACTCTAAAGCACCATTCTAAAGCAAGCCATCACAGCATTCAATAGAGAATCCAAATAATGAAAACCAAAAGATGATATAATAAATGCTGACAAATCAGCCTTCATAAAATTCACCTCTTGTCAAACTATTTTTGAGAAATTTTGCAAACCTGGTTGCAAAAGCCTTCTAAATGCTTTTAACTTCTAAAACATCAAATGCTTAAAAATAAGGTGAACACAGAATGCATATGCACTATAGCAAGAGAACTGGTTAGCTGAAGTCTCACAGCACAACAGGGCAGGGCAATCACTGCTGTGCGGGTGTGCTCTGTGGGACCTTCTCTACCCATCACTATCTATGCACCTTAATGCCTTTATCTGTGATCTGAACAATAATGTGTTGCAAATAAATCTTACAGATAAAGCTTGTGTGTTCTTTTAGAACTTGCTTGCCACAATCTACATTACAGATCTAGGATAAAACAAAGTCCTCCCCAGCAGAATCCTGTTTATAATATGAAGCCTTGAGAAAACTCTGCATCTCCAAGCTTTGCAAAAGGTTCACACACACACCCCCATCCATTGCACTGTTGCTAAATGTCATTTTGGTTGATGAAATTAAGGTGCACACCTGGCAAAGTGGCATCTAACTCACTGTGGGTTGCAGGAAGGACAGGACTCCACCAGTGCTCTTCTCTGCCCTGTGTACAGCATCAACATGTTGCTGTCACACCTTTCTGCCACATCCTGGCTGCTGCTTGGGCCTGGAAGAGGAACTCCAGAAGAGGAACTTAGCACACAACATTTTACTCATGCTTTAACATAGTTTATAAACCTCTCCCTAAACAATCTTTGGGTCTCAGAAGAAAATAGAAACAGGTGAGTTTTTCACCTTTGTTTTGCAGATGCATCTTACATGCATGGTAGTCTGTTCTTCCCCTTTCTTACAGTCCTAAGAACTATAGAAAACTACAGATAACAAGCTATTTTTTGTTTAATAGTTTAGTTGGTTTTCTGAAAGTATACCAGCATTTCGTGGTCAAATGCAGAGTTTTCCCTCTTCCACTAAATGTCTTTTACACGCCTGCATATAAGTGTTTGTTAAAATTCCCTATAAGATCAAAGAACATTGTTTTGGTTTTTAACTTTTATGACTGTAAGAGAAACATTGATACATCTCTGAAATGAGTGTAGCTATCCTTCAGAAATAAGTAAAACCATAAAATTCTGCAAAGCTTTTGTGCATTTCAGCCCATTTCAAGACCAATTTTTTTTGTATCATTGTCATTGCAGAGGCTGAAAACTATCAGGACTCAGGTCTAACCTATCTGTAGCCCAGCTGAAGTTTTCTCCAACCTCCAGTGCTTTTTGATCCAGTTCTTAACCAGGATAAGGTCACAGACACAGACTGTCCTGCATCGCACATACACATACAGAGTTCTCACAGGGACCAGTACAGATACAACTCTCAGAGAATCACAGAAACATCCGGGTCAGAAAAGACTTTCAGGATCACCAAGTCCAACCTATAACTTTACTCTACAACAGTCATCTTACACCATATCCCTAAGCACCACATCCAAACGACCCTTAAACACATCCAGGGTGGGTGACAAACACCTCCCTGGGCAGCTCATTTCAGTGCCTCACCACATTCTCCATGAATTTCCTAATGTCCAATCTAAACCTAACCAGTCTCTCCTTGAGGCCATCCCCCCTTGTCCTGTCTCCACCTACCTGTGAAAAGAGTCCAGCCCCAGCCACTCCACAACGTCCCTTCAGGTAGCTGTAGACGGCAATGATGTCTCCCCTCAGCCTCCTCCTTTTTCAAACGAACAGCCCCAGCTCCTTCAGTCACTCCTCATAAGATTTATTCCCTAGGCCCTTCGCCAGTTTTGTTGCCTTCTGGACCTACTCCAGCACCTTCACATCTCTCTTGTATTGCGGTCCCCAAAACTGAACACAATACTCACAGTGTGGCCTCATGAAAGCCAAGTACTGGTAGTGCCCGTCCACCAGCTGGATTTAACTCCATTGACCACCACTCTCTGGGCCCTCCTGTCCAGCCAGTGCTTTATCCAAGAGACAGTGTGCTCATCCAAGCCATGAGAAGCCAATTTGTGGGGATCTGTTATCAAAGGTTTTTCCAAAGTCTAGGAATACAACATCGACAGCCTTCCCCTAATCCAGTAGCCCACTTCACACAGTAGCTCACTGCACACAGCTCTCCATTCTGTAGAAGGCTAACATCCTTCCCGAGCACTTCCCAAGCTTCCCTTTCCTTCAGTTCCTTGCTAGTAACTGTTTGAATAGACAACGTAGTCATTCCTTTCACTGCTGCAAAACACTTTTGGCCAAGGATCTTGAAAATGCCTGGATAGTTTCCACATCAGGGTTCTGGAATCACATGCAGCTATTTCAGCTTTCTAATTAGAGCCTGTTACTGCATTGTATTTAGCTGTCTCTGGGAATTCATTTACAAGGTCAAATGCTCAGACCTCTTCGGCATAACATAAATCATTCATCTGCACTATAATTAGTCTGTGTTACACAGCATGAACACAGTCTTTAATAAAAGGATAAAATGATGCAATTAGCAGGTCTTCCTCATAAACATATGCTCCTTTCTGAATGGTATTTAAATAAGCCCATGTTCCTATAGTGTTTTATAGCATCAAAACCTCAGTGCCACTTGCACTGCAAATGGCCAGGCCTTCTCAGCAAAATGAGGTGGGGCAGAGAGGGGACAACAACACTTAGGAAAAAAAAAATAACATATGTTTTATTTTTTTGCTTTTCACACAATTCACAATACCTTTTTCGTGAGGGCTAAACTTTCCCTATTACCTCAACTATAATGATTTACAGTTACTCATCTGTAGGCTTGTTTCTATCAGATAATGTTTTTCAGTAGGCCCTCTGAAAAGAAAATATGTGAGGTTTTTACCAGGTCATTCAGGAATAATTGAATAGTAGCTGGGAGAGCAATGAACAAGCTCCATTAGCAACAGCCCTTCACTGCATCAAGCCGAGATGCTTCAGGCTCTGCCACATAACAGGGCAGACCAGGGGGCTGATGGAAAAGTGGCTAGCACCAGGCCCTGCCTCCCAGAGAGAGGGAAGTCCCTCTGTTTGCTTTACATCTGCCTTATGCACATGTAATGAAAGCTTCATTCAAGACAGTACCAAAGCTACCACTCATTTCAAGTAAAACCGTGGCTCACTAAAATGAAGGAGGAAGATTTGGACCAGCTGTCATTAAATCAAGAAGGTGAGACGATTTCCTTACACTGTTACAGCAAAGGGATATGAGTCACTCAGCATTTCTCACATGAAACTGAGAAACTGCTCTCCTCTCAGCAGGCTACCTCCAGACAGAGGGTTTCTGAGCATTCCATGAGCCAGGAGAAATGCATGGGAAACCTATGACTGATAGTGCTGTGGCCTGCACTGGCACCAGACTCTCCTGCCTATCCCAGAGAACCAGAAACATACATTCTGCCATTCTCATTCTGCAGTCCTCCATCTGGTCTCCCATTTCTGTGTGTGAGCTAGCTGACAGCAGGAGGGGAAGCCACTCTGCAGTGTGGAAAAGATGCCTCTTCTGAAACACTTGGCTTCCAAGAAGTATTCGAGAAATGATTCAGCAGAAAAATATCACTAATATCTTATCTGGGAACTTTATAGATGCTTCAGGCAGCAAAGATCAGTGTATCCCTTTCTTGTTATGACCACCCCTGGAGACACACAGCATTCTAAGCCTATCATTTAGTTGCTGATGAGTCACTGTTATGGATGGGTAATTAATTCATGTGATATATTATTTTCAAATATTAATATCGTTTATTAATATTCAATATTCTCGCCACCCTGACCACTGATTTTAACAATAATTGGTTCTTTGTATGGTCATGGAAAATTTATACAGATAATAACACAGGATCTCGAAATGACTAGTAATAATATAACATTAATTGAACTCAATTGAACTGGAAGAGAAGGTTCCTGTGGTTAATGTACCGCTTGTGGTTAATTCTACCACTTGTCCACTCGATGGACTCAAGGAGCTCCTTTCTGCTTATGGCAGAAGGCAATGGTGAATTACAAGAAGCTTTAAGTATTTACTCACAAAATATCTCCCAACTCACAGGGCTGGCTATAGCTTCAGACAGTACCCAAATGCTTTCAGGGAATTCTGTCACTGTCTTGTCAGCTGCTGAGACTTCTGATTCTTCCCAAGCTGCTAGGGAAAGGAGGCAGACAATCTCTGACCTGGTCCTGATATCCCTGGATGATCCACATATTCAGGATCTCCTGTCTTGGCAGGAGGCTTTCAGGTGCAGCAGGATGTCTTGCCATGTACGGTCTCAGCACAGTGTCACGCAGGCTATGCAGGCCGATCACCTGCAGACATTTAGAGCCTGTTCCTGGTAAACTGGAGGCATTGGAGTTTCCAAGCAGTTCAGGATGCAATAAGGCAGTAACAAGTATGGATACAATGGCACAATACAGATACAATGGCAGAGTACACATTGTGTCACCTGCTCATCTTTCATTAATACAGCCCAAGACTAATGTGCCTTTGGACACAGAACAGTCAATCGGAATGGCAGTTAGCTAGGCCTGACCACATTAGGTGAAGCCATAGGCTTGCTTTACCCTTTTTAGGGCAGAACACAGGCCTTGCACAAGACATACACAAGCTGAGCTTGTGTACCTTGTGCATCACAGGATGCAAACAAGTCTGGGGAAGCCAGAGTCCTTAGACTCAGTGGCTCCAGGTTCTTTGCCTTCTTTCCCATGGTTGCTTCTCCCCACAGCAGAAGGAGGGAGAGCAGAAAAAAACATGTCTGGGCAAGCCAGGCCATGTATAAGCCTATTTTGGCCTGCCTAGGCCTACCACGACAGTCACTAACAGAAAAAAAATCAGCAGTGACAGCAATACAAATTACTCCGTATTACATACTCATTTCGATTGCTTCATGCTCGTACAAGCTTGAATATGCAGCAGGCTGTGTAGCTGAATAGAGAAGGTATGACTCACTCCTGTAGCTGCATGAGCCACACAGGCCTCTTGGTTTTGTCTGTTTGTACAGATGCATGGTAGAAGTGGGTGAGTAGAAGGTAGGGAAAGTGAAAGCCCCACCACCTCCAAGCCTTGCTCCCACCACAACAGCCCCTCTCTACCAGAATTTAGCTCTTAATTATCTGGCTGAAACAAAAAGCCCTAATTAAAAGCACACAGCAATGCTCTGGAGACAATCACACAGAATGAGATCACTGTTTTCGGCTCTGAAGAGCATTTGATGTTGCAGAGGATGCCCAACCACATCTCAGATGTTAGGGGGAGGGATAAAACTTTACACATCACTGTCCCTCTGCCCTTCCCCCACCATAAGTATTTCAAAATGTAGGTGATATCCAAAACCACTAAGAGACTTTGTAGTCTCAGTCAGAAGGCAACACTTTATCTAAGCACGCCAGACTTGCTCGTTGGATGGCATACTAGAAAGAAGCGTGACGGAGCAAAGCAAACTGGTGGAACTAAATCCCAAAAGACATAGTATCTCTTACACTTTCAGAAATTCTGATCAGCTACAGTACACTAAGGTCTTTTCAAATCTTTCCTTTAGTTTCTCCACTCCATCACCATCTTCAATAAAATTGTCTTAGTTAACTTCAGAACTATCATGAAAACTTTTTTCCCTTGAAGGGTGGTTGGGTATTACTTACTCAACATCAAAAATAAATCCATCTGGTCTGCCTGTCAACTGCCATCTTCAGCTCAAAGGTTAAAAGCAGAACTGAAGACTTCCTTTTACTCACATTTACCTTTTAATTTCAGACTTCTACAGAACTTTCCTCTCTCATCTTCAGGATGGGGATTTAGCCATGGATTTAACTGACAAATGCAGGAAACTAATAATAGTCACAGACTAAATCAGTCATGCTCTGTCCCAGCAGTGCCTGAAGGGAAAAGGATTGAACACTTCCTCAACTCTAGAGAACACTGAGCCTCCCCTGCATGTTATTGCAAGAGCTTTTACAGTTCATCTGTTACACATCTGACAGTCCAAGTTTAATACTACCTTTAAAAAAAAAAAGCACCCAAAAAACAAGAAACAACTAAAAGCAATTAGTTAGGAAAAAAGGAAAAAAGTGCACCAGCCAACCTCTGAAGCTAAGCTGCCTGCTGCAAATTCTAGATGGAGACAGAACTCTCCAAAATGTTTAAAAGAGATTCATTTACAATATACCAAGTCAAAAAGTCAAATTTTAAGTGAGCTCATGTGATGTGCAAAACATTTGCTAAAAAATGCAGCACTCAAAATCTCAGAACTCACTTGTAGAGTGCACATGCAGAGGACAGGGGCAGGATGGTCCCATGGCTAAAATAAAGTTAATATTCAAACCTAAGATAGAAACACATCTACATTTATGGTAAGGTTATAGTGATTGGCTGTAGGAGACACCAGGCATACAGCCAATTTGCTTTTCCAGCCTAAGGAAATGCTCAGTTTGTTTGAAAAAACGTTTTGGTTTTTTTTCCTGCTGTGAAGAATGCATTGACGTCATCAAACTGAGTCTGTTGGATAAAATCACAAATCTAGGGTTGTGTCAAGAAGTTGGATTACAAGAGGAAGGACACACATCTGTTTCAGCTTTCTTTTAGAGTGACAGGAGCTATTCTCAGTTCTCCTTTAGCATCTTTTCCAGAAAATTGCTAGAGGAGACAAAGTGATTTGCTATCAGTTTCAGTTTCCACTCCATTTTATTCCACTCCGTGTTTGTCATGTCTCCAGCCTGATTTGTCACTAGCGAGGTTCTTTAGAAAAGCACTAGCACCTATGGCTCCACAGGCCTGTGTACAAGATCACTATTACTTCCAAAGGGAACATGCTATATGACAGAACCCCCTGTCTGATTTGATGTAACACCATGCAACACTCTTACAAAAAACAAAACAAAGCAACCCAAAGGGTGCTCATAAACCTCTCCAATCATGCGCTGCTTTCCTGCTTCTGTGCTGTCCTACCAGTTTCTCCACTCACAGAATGGGGTGTTTGGGCCAATATAGTATTTTACTACCACATAATTTATCCAAGAACTGTCACTATACTACTGAGGGAATTCCAAGTAGTATCTCAGAAAAGAAGGGTAACCTCAAGTTGGCAGAATCTGGCCATATCACACCACAACAAAATAGCCATTAGTTACAGTGATTAAAGACCATTTCTGGTCCTTAAAACATAAGGCAAAGGGTGTGAATGGTGGGTGAAGCAAGATCACCACTTTGACATAGAATCACAGAATTAACCAGGTTGGAAAAGACCTCTAAGATCATCGAGTCCAATCTATCACCAAATACCTTCTAATTAACTAAACCATGGTACTAAGTGCCTCACCCAGCCTCCTCTTAAACACCTCCAGGGATGGTGACTCCACCACCTCCCCAGGCAGCCCATTCCAACGTCTAATCACTCTTTCTATGAAGAACTTCTTCCTAACATCCAGCCTAAACCTGCCCTGGCGCAGCTTGAGACTGTGTCCTCTTGTTCTGTCACTGGGTGCCTGGGAAAAGAAACCAACCTCCACTTGGATGCAACTTCCTTTCAGGTAGTCATAGAGAGCAATAAGATCTCCTCTGAGCCTCCTCTTCTCCAGGCTGAACAACCCCACCCCAGTTCATTCAGCTACTCCTCCTAAGGTTGTGCTCCAGCCCCCTCACTAGCCTTGTTGCCCTTCTCTGGACACATTCAAGGACCTCAACATTGTCATAAATTGAGGGGTCCAGAATTGGACACAGTACTCAAGGTGTGGCCTAACCAGTGCTGAGTACAGTGGAAGAATGACCTCCCTGGTATTGATGGCCATGCTATTCCTGATACAGGCCAGGATGCCATTGACCTTCTTTGCCACTTGGGCACATTGCTGGCTCGTGTTCAGTTGGCTGTCAACCAGTAGCCCCAGGTCCCTCTCTGCTTGGCTGCTCTCCAGCCACTCTGTCCCCAGCCTGCAGTGCTGCTTGGGCTTGTTTTGGTTGAGGTGCAGAACCCAGTACTTGGACTTGTTAAAACTCATGGCATTGGACTGTTGCCCATCTATCCAGCCTGTCCAGGTCCCTCTGCAGAGCCCTCCTACTCTGTAACAGATTGACACATACTTCCAACTTGGTGTCATCTGCAAACTTACTGATGGTGGACTCAATCACCTCATCCAGATCATCAATAAAGATTAACAGGATTAGGCCCAACACTGATCCCTGAGGGACCAATACTGACTGGTTGCCAACTGGATGTGGCATCATTCACCACCATTCTCTGGGGCCAGCCATTCAGCCACTTCACAAAAGTATCACAAAATATTTGAAAAACAAAAGTCAAAGCATTCAACTATAAAACTGTACTCAGTAAGAGCTGTTGATTTAAAGACTGATACCTCAAAAGCATTATTCAATGCTTGTTACAAGAGTCACAGAATAGAATATGTTTGAACCAAGGATGACAAAGATTCAATGCTGCATGAGTCATGTATTATTCAGTTGAATACTTGAACTAAAAGTCAAAATTAGGTTGTTCCAAACTTACATTGAGAGAAGGGAGAGGAAAAATAGAAAAGTTTTTTTCTGTTTTTAAATCAAACAAATCAGACAAAGTGAAGCAAAATTACTCCACTTCGGGCCTGATAATATTAAGTGTTTGAGGTTTATCACTCTTCCCTTCAAACTTCAGGTTATTTACAAAACATGAGCCACATTAAATGTTTCCATTTAAATATCTCCAAAACATATATTCTGTATTCTCTGCTATTTTCCTCTCTTTGTAGCCAAATCAAGATGCCCAAATATAACATCTGTGTCCCATAATTTACATTTTAAGGTAAACTTAGTTATCTACTAAAAGGCAAAGTCAGTCAACATATATAAGATAAAGTTGATGGGAAAACAATTGTAATGAAGAGTTCATAATTCTTTTCAAAATGAACAGCTCCTCTATCTGTTACATTAAGGTATTCCAGTGTAAGTCTTCTGTGCAGCTATTGTTTTTGTAAAGTGTATTGTAAGTCAAAGGAGATAGAACTGCTTTGCTTAAGTTACATCGCATTAATCTAATTGCCCAGTCTTAGTACAAAAGAACTCCTAAATATTTACCAGTATGCCAAAACAAACTTTAACCAGGTATTTAAAGTATATTGATATTTAAGAGAAAAAAAAACACAAACAACTCTATCACTTTATCAAAGAAAAAAAGTGGTAGAAATCAAGTCAGATCTTATGCTTTTACCTCTCCTGTTGTTTTTCCCTCTGGAATACAAGTATGAATTCAATATTGTGAGATGTGCTCAACACAATGTACAAATCTGGTGCCTTCTCAAATACCTCTCCCAAGCTCCCCACCAACACAAAAATATTCCACCATAGTCATCATACCTCAGGGTGGGGGGGCAGGGAGGAGTGTAAACTACACATGCGCTAATAGGCCTTAGCTACATCAGCAGAAGATATCAGATAATTAGGGCAAGAGGCAGAACGAGGAGTTACGCTAAGTGATGCCTGCTGTGGGCCCAGTCATGGCCAGATTTTGGTTTTAGGACAAACCACAATGCCCGAGGTGATGAATTTGGAAACAATTCTACTGAGCTTTCTGCTGCAGCAGCTATCTAGATCCAGATAACATAGCTCACAGTACCTACTACACGCCTACCCACACGCAAATTTCCGCTAAAATTAGCAGCCTTGGTTTGGGTCTGGCCAGTAGGAACTACGGACATGTAACACAGGCACTGCAGCCAAGAGTGGTGCCTCTCACTCCTCATACTCTGTACTTCCAATCAAAAAGCTGATTGTTAAAAGATATTCCAGAGACAGCATCTCTAAAAATGTGTCAACAGTACACTTCATTTTGTCCGGAAGTGCTTAAAAAGCCTGAAGTATTCAAAACAGCAGCGCTTTTTTTTTTTTTTTATAATAATACAAATTTTGCTTATCTGTATGGCAGCTAAAAGCCAGACTAGCAGCAAACCTGAAGGTTTCTGCAAATCTGAGTCATAAACCACTGGGAAAATGGTGTATAAAATGTAGATGTTAGCTCAGTCACAACCACGGTCTTCACAAAGCAACAGCATCAAGTCAAAACCTGATAATTAGAACACATACCGGTAACCCACACCATCACGCGACCTCTAACACTATGGAGGAGGCCAGACAGCAGAATTTCAAAATCACAGAAAGTGTGCAAGAAAAAATTGAAGAACTGGCTGGAAATAGCTACAAAATATAAGTCACAGGCTTGAGCAATTCTTTCGAGAGGGTGGCAAGGGGCAGTATCCCCTGGTGCAGTGAATATTGCCGGTTCTTAGCAACTGCTCCACTCCTACAGATTCGGGACTCCCTGTCTCAAGCCTTTTCTTAGCAGTATTAAACATGTGGAGAATTTGCCTTCGGCTGGGAGGTGACTGCTCAGTCCAGCAGTCAAAAAACAGAAAGTAAATACCTCATGCCCAGCCCAAAGCCTGTTGGCAGTTTGCTTCATGACCTCAGAGCCACGCCTGGTAATCGGCGGCTGCCAGGTGGGTACACCCCACCCCGCACAGCCCAAACAATTAAGATCCCCGCGAAGACCGTGGTGTCGCTGACATCCAAGAGGAGACAGAGTCCCCTTGCTTTACACTGCACAGAAGGGAGCTCAGAATAGGGAGCAGGGGCTGCCCGCGGGCAGAACTGCCCGTCCCGCGCCTGCGGAGTCGTTCGGGGCCGGAAGCCCCAGCCCGGAGCTGGCTCCCAACGCCGCACGCACTTGCGGGCGAGGTGCAGTGCCCCTCGCTAGCTGCCGCCGGCTCCCCACCACAGAGCAGCTCTGGGCCGGGCCGGGCCGGACTCCACCGTGTTTACTAACATGGGAGGAGCCGTCCACGCCGCGCCGCTTCCGGCTTGGCGGAGGTCCGGGATGGTGCTGAGTGCTGGCGGCGTGGCCTGGGGACTCCTTTCTCTACTCCTCGTAAGTGTCTGCCCGAGCGGGTGAGCGGGACGGGCTGCCGAGAGCGGGGTCGGGTCGGTGGTGGGGCTGGTCCCGGCCGTGCGGGACGCGGGGTGGTGCGGCAGGCGGTCGGGAAGCGCTGGGTGGCTTGTGATCGCCTCCGGCCGCAACCAACTTTTTCTTCAAGATTTCAGCTAATTCATTTAGACGAGTTTTGGGGTTTCACCTCTTTACAGAAGTCAACACCTTTAAGTTCATGCGTTGATTTTACAGTCACTTCTTAGAGTGCCCGGGAAAGGGAAAGGGACGTTACTAAAGAGCAGAGGGAAAGAAAGAAAAAGGGGATGGATACAGGTGGCCGTCAGACACACTGGCTCGTGTGCCATAGCTGCGGGATACCCAGGAACAGCTGGCAGTGGCTTCAGCCCGCAACCATCCAGGGCTAGCTGGGGACGCCAGCGAGGCGGGTTGAGCATTCTTGCAGAAAGCACTGTTGGAGCTGTGGCGGAGCAGCTGCCTGGGCAAAGACCACGGTAGTGAAAGCTGACTTGCACCACACCTCCGGGATCTGTGGCAAAGTGAACTGGTAAAGCAACACAAAAGTGAAGACCTTTGGCAGAGGAGTTTTTGAACCACTACTGGCAGTGCTGCGGGAAAAGCTAGTGGAACAGGGCCAGTCCGCTGGATTGAAGTGCAGCATTTAGTGGACGTGATGGGGCAGGGCCTGCTTTTCTTGCCTTAATCATCCCAGCACGGAGCATGAGTCCCTGCAGCTTCAGAGGTTTTGTCATATGTCTGTCTGTCAACAGTAAAACTGCATTTGCAAACACTCATTTGGAAGGGCTGCTGTCAACGAGGAAGGTAACTCAGCAGTGCTGGCAGCACAGGCATCTCCACTGGTAAAAGTGCTTTAGGCCAAATGGCTGTTCTGGCAGCAGGCTTCTGGGCAGGAAACCTAGGGACAGGCAAGTGCAGATGCCTGAACCCCGGCAGCCTTGCTCAGAGAGCCCAGAGGTGGGATAGCAGGGCTCATGCAGGTGGCAGCCAGCCCCGCTGCAGAGCAGGGCTGAGACATGCCTGGAGGTGTGAATGCAATACACATTGCTTCCCCAACCCAAATTTTCACTTGTTTCAAAGAGACCTCGCTGGAGTTCTGTGCTGGTTTGAGGCTAATTGGAATATTTTAATGGAGAAAATTATATTATAGGCTGTGAAAGGAAAACAACGGTGATGTCTGCTTCACTCCTAGGCTTGCTGAGATGTTTAAGAACAAATATAGATAAGACACTTGGGCTTGCAGACACTCTCGGGCTGTCTAGCTTCTTGCTTTCTCCTCTCTGCAGAGTAACCTAACTAACCACTTTCCTTCTAACCCCCCTGGCTGATTCTCCAAATTCACCTTGTGCGTAAGGCAAACCTTGGGGTAAGGTATAGGGGTGGGGAGAAGGTGGAAGGGTGGTTGGAAGCCCCTCCTGGGGTCTCTGATTTCTGGGAGGGGTGTTGTGTTTCTGTAATACCTTTAACTTGTATATTTCTGTAAATATTCCTGTATATTGTGTACATATCTGCTTGTATATTGTGCTAAGCTGTAAGTATAGCTTCATTCCTTAACTTCCAGCAGCTGATTTCTAGTCTGGGTCATTTTACAGAGTGTGTGGGGGGTGGGGAACTCTCAAACCATCACAAGTTCACATTCAAACTCTTTACTGTGTGGTTATATTGCTAACTAATGGAGTTTGCTCTTAGGGGCTGGCAGGTTAAAATCAAGTGTTAAAAGCGTCTCAGATTCTGATCTGATTCACTGTATAACAGGAAGGAGAATCTTTAAAATTAGGCAGAGGATTGTATCCATGCTTCTGCGCAAAGCACCAGTGCAAGGAGGGATTTTCATCTGCCGACAGAAGTGTGTATCAGCTTATTCCTAGGCAAGAGCAGCAAACAGCTGGCAGAAATGTCAGTCTAGCCCTGCTATTCAGAATATAATAAAAATAAAATATATAATATTTTATATATAATATAATAAAAATAATATATAAATATATACGAATATATAATAATAGGAAAAAATTTTAAAAATTAAATTTTCTCATAATATAAATTAAGAAATACTCCATTATCACACTTCTTGCAGAGAAGAAATGTAATTTCTCTTATTTTCCACTTGTTTCCAAATTTCAGTACCCCTTAGAATAACTGCAGCGCTCCCACATACTTTTTTTTTTATTATGTTGGCGTTTTTTATTAACATGTTGTTTCACTACTTATAAATCAGTAAACCTGAAGACCATTTGACATGGTAATGTGATTACACCAGAAGATGACAGTTGTTTGTTGAATGTGATCTCAATTTTGCAAGGAGCTCCATGTTGCACTAAAGTAGAAGCAGCCATGCAAAACAGCAATGGCCTACACAGTTAGAAAAGTTCTATCTTTACCCTGTAAAACAAGCTGCAAGACCACATACTGCTCAGAGACACACTCTAAAGGAATAGGGTGTTTTAAGAGAATGAAGTACTATCTAAATATTGTGTAATGAGCTGGTATGACTGCAAAGCAGTTTTCTGAAAATGTCAAAGATAAATCTTTTGAAAAAGGACTCCTATGTTACTGTGCTGGCCCTTCTTCTTGTCCATGCATTTAAATGTATTTGCAACAGTCGTAAAGTCATGGGATGACCCAAAATGCAAGTGAAAAGTGTAAGAGCCCCAATTCTGGAAACGTCTGTCTGCTCACCTTTCCAGGCTTCTGCTCTTGTCTTTGAAGAAACTCACTGAACAAAGTGTCAACAAGTAAACCGGATTGTGTTACAAAAGGAAAATGGGGAAGAGTGGCTAAATTTCTATGCCGTCAAGCTCTTGCTCAGTCTTAGCCACAACATCAGAGGTGGGACCTGTTAATATTGTTCCAACTCTCCAAAATTGTATAGTACTTAAGAGGCATTCACTAGTACTGTATGCCTAAAAAATGCAAACGCAGCGATGCACCCTCACCTACCCCACAATGTGCTGCTGTAGTTTGCATGAGAGTTGGCTAAGATGTGAAATAGTAACAGATTGAATTTGGACAGTGACTATTTTAAGACACTGGGCAGTAAATGAGGGATCTAACTCTCACAGGCATTGAACACATGCATCTCACTTGAAATTTAAGAAGCTCAGAATGTTTCTTGTGTGGGAATACCAACTCCTATTGCTGGACTTCAGAAAATGGAACTGAGTTCTTTTCATTCTTCTTATAAAAGATGTTAGAACATGAAATGCTACTTTCAGGTGTTATCTTGGTGTTAACTATCAACTTCTGCCTTGGGTAAAAAAAAAAAACAAACCAACAAAGAAACCAAAATACAGCATTATCAATAATGGAAGGAAGAATCAGAGGGCTAAGAATCCCCAAAATGACACACATTTTCAAAGAAAGTAAAGTTCCTGTCACTCTGCTCTGGAAACACAGAGGGAAAACAAGTATTAGAAGTCTCCTTAGCAGATGCCTGTTGGTGAAAGCATTTTTGGAGGACTCTGTAGGAGTGAGAAGGAGGAGGCAGAAAACTCTCTTAAATGCCTGTGCAATGAAAAGGAGAGGAATTAAACAATTTGAGCTCATGTGATTATTTGGATTAATTCTGCTAAAATTAGCTGTTCCCAACAGATTTTTTTTCCCCTCCATTGACTGCTTAGTTCAATCTAAGTCTTCACTTTAGATGAGACAGCTATTTTTTAGGTTAAGATGACAAAAATAGAAGAGAGCCTCCATCCATGAGTCATTTTAGGCTGAAAACATCCAGCTGTTGTTTGAATGTACACATCATAAAAAAGTACCTATCACCCCTGGCTATGTAAAAGCCCCTAAAGTGCTTCCTTTCCATTACTAGCACTTGCTGCTCTTTGACAACAAGGAAAGCAATTAAGGTATGTGTAAGAAGCTAAATGACTATTGACTTCTTTTTAACTATAAGACACCAAAATCTTTATATAGCAGACAGATTGGTTTTAATGAGATCCAAATCCACATTGAGAAAAAAAAAGTTGAAAAACTTAGGGTGTTGCTACAAAAATTCTCCAGAGTTTTCTCATTGTGCTTTGTACTACAAGGGAGTGCACATTGTCTCTGTGAGCAGAGCTGATGTAGGTGTTTGCTGCTCCTTAAACATCAAGTTCTGAGAAGTGATCCCCACTTCTTGTAAGTTTAACAGGAAGTTCATCTCTGCAAATGACACCAGAGGGCTCTTGTCAAAAAGTGTAGTATTTCAACACACCCCCACACACACCGTGTCAGCATAGCTTATCTGTACAAAAGCATTAAACAGGACTGAAAGAGGTTTGTTTGCTTGAGGGAAAGCTGAGTCTGCACACACACTGTAATTTCAGGTGTTCAGTAAACACCAACATTGTAAAAAAAAAAAAAAAAAAATAACCAAATTTTACCAAAACTTGTTAT